>ML282665.1:0-21499 GCA_005239495.1 Nicotiana undulata | reverse complement strand
GGGGGGGGGGGGGGGGGGAGACCTTGTTCGGTCAAAGGCATGTTGGCTGTAACCACTGAGTGAGCTGGCCAAATTTACTTTGTGCAACTAAAAATCTGGTAAAAACCATTTCTTGTTTGTTATGACAAGGACGAACTTAGTGAAGGACACAATGATGCAAAGAAACAATTTTAACAAGAAATGCCCTTGTCGGGAGGGGCATATGGAAGAGTTTTTTCTCTTTTTGTTTGCTAACTAACCTTAATGTGTAGGGCTAAAATCGGGCAGGACGATTTTATGCTTATTATGACATTCGGTGACTCATTCACGGAGGAATCCAGGTACGGCTCGACCTCGATCCTTCATAAAGTCCGCATTCGAGGCATTACGGGCTCTGGGCTGACGGGATAAGGCGGCACGAGGATTGAGGTGTAAAGCTATGCAAAAAGTACGATTTCGTGCTCAGGCGTTAACTGATCAAATCAATCACATATCCTTATAATAAATGCTAGATGTACTATGTTGGTTCTCCCCCTCCTATATAACGGGGGACCCTTATTATTCCAAGGACAAGATATTGAATACAAGGCACAAGAACATTCTCTGCTTTAATATCAAAACATTCTTTATTTCTCTTTACTAGCTCATTTACTCACATTTGCTGCTTTTCATTACTTGTTCTTCATTTATAGCTTATCATTGATCATAAATAGTGTATTCCAAGGCCTATAAGCTTGTTATAGCTCCACCGACCATCCAACCCAGACCCCAAACCTCGATCTCAAGGACCCTCGAGGTCGACATCGAGCCTTCGACTTAAGGCATTCTGGTTTTCTTTCTTTAGCTTTCTAACTGCTTTCACTCTACTTTGTCCTAACACACTTAGATATAATTGTTCAATAACTGGTATTAAGGTAAATCACGTATTTTTAGAACCACTTATCTAAATATAATATTAATTACCGTTTTCCCAATAAACAGTTTGGCGCCCACCGTAGGGCTAAAGATAATAGTGATTGTTTTAGTGCTAGTTCGTCGGAAAAATGCAAGTTATCTTTCACACTTTTTCTCGCCCCAAGAACCTTTGTTTTGAGGTCAGATGGCAGTACCAACAAACACATATGAAGGTAGCAGCTCTGAAAACCCCGGGGAGAATGACATAGCCATCGCAAGTGCCAACACATCGTTGCAAAGTCGCAGTGACACACTTGAGCTAAACCCTGAGGGTACAGACTCGAGCAGCGCCCGGCACGACAATACCAGCCCTCACACCAACGGAAGTACACATCGAGGAGATTAGTGCAGAACACAAGGGACCATTGCACAAAGGGAAGGAGGATCCAACCTTAGTGTAAACTTCGAGATGTTGCAGACACATCAAGAGGCCATCACTCAACTGTTGAATCATCAAACAATTCTAAGCAGAGGGGCGTCAGGATCAACCCCTTTAATGCGACGATTGTCAGAAAGGTCCGGTGATAATGGGCCAGCGTCTAGCCCCGCTATTTTAAGGACACTATAAGGCCTCACAAAGAGGATAGAATCAAGGCTCCCAGAGAGGGAGCCGAAGTGGTGCAGGGCAAGATATAAGCCTTATATCAAGATTTAGAAAGACGCCGTGGGGAGAAACGCACCCCAAGATGACACAAGGACGAACTGAGATCAATACCCTCCAAGATCGGTGATCAAATCTAGAACCAACAGGCATCCGGGGCTGACGGAGGTGTCTCCATCGTACAAATACGACTTCGACACAAATGCTGCAGGTGTTGTAGCGGCTATGAGTAGAATCAAGGACACCAGATGGCCGAAACCCATACTGACAGATCCTTCACGAAGAAAACCCTAATTTTGTGTGCGGATTTCATGGCGCACACGGCCACTGGACCGAAGATTGCAGGTAGCTCCTGGAGAAAGCAACCCGATTAATAAGAAGGGGATACCTCCGAGATTTCATTGACAGCCGAACCGCGAGGCACACTCAGGAAGGGCATTGTAGAATCCGATTTATTTTTAGGTCTATCACTGAGGCCTGAATTATTTAGCCTGCCAAGCTTGATGGGCATTGTAGAATCGCCGACCCGAGTTGGCCGCTGAAATCCCGAATCTGGGCAGATTTGCTTCCTGCCCGCGTATGCTCGATCAAAAAGTAGCCCTTGGTAAAAATAAGTATGTCTCCTAAGGCACATACCCTATTTCTCCGAACGACCTCGGGTTCAGCAGAATCCCGAGTCGGCCGATGAATAGAGTGATCAGACCATCTTCAAAAGCCACAAAAATGACTAACAGCGAAATCGAGTGTAAGGTTATGAAAACAGGTTCAAAGGCGACTGAAGAGCAGGATTCGAGGTCGCCTGGAGAATCCCGAACATAGTTTCATGGCCACATCGTAGGGGGCATGTGATGACCCAAAAGATCATCCCGTGTTTTATAAGTCAATTTTGTGTTCTGAGGTCATGAAAACCTTATTCTATCTCACCTCGATTTGCGTGAGCAGTCTGGGCGTGTAGTCGGGAAGCCTTTATGTGAAAAACTGAGAAAAAAATGATAAGTTTGATTTTGAAATTTGAATTAAGTTGACTTTGGTTAACATTTTTGGTAAACGGACCCGAACCCGGAGCCGAGATTTGATAGTGTTGGAGGGTCCATGGGAAAATATGGGACTTCGGCGTATGCCCAGAATCGAATTCTGAGGTCCCAAGTCCGAGAAATGAATTTTTGAATGAAATTGTTTTATGAAAATATAAAGGATTTTTGAAAGTTTAGTTATATGTGAAATCTGTGGTATCGGGCCCGTATTTTGGTTTCGGAGCCCGGTACAGGTTCGATATGATATTTATGAGAGGTCTGTTAACTTTGGTAAGAAACGGGTCTGACGTGATTCGGACCCGTAGATGTAGAGTTTGATGTTTTGAATGTTTTAGAAATTGTCTTTGATTTTAAGGCTAAATTCGTTGTTTAAGATGTTATTTTGGCAATTTGTTTGCACGAGTAAGTCTGTAGGATGTTTTTGAGGTTGTGTGCATATTTGGTTTGGATCCCTGAGGGCTCGGGTGAGTTTCAGGTAAGTTTCGGGGTGTTTGAACTTGGAAAATCACTACTGGTGCATCAATTCTTGGTTGTTAATACTGTGGAGTATTGGTTTCGGTTAAGGAATATTTTGTAAAGTTATGTACTTGAGTGAGATTGGTTATAGCTGTGTCCCTTGCGGGGACGATGATATTTAGACTGTTGTTCCCTTGCCGGGATGTTGTGATTATTGTTGTGGTTATGTGGTTGATTTCTTCCTTGCCAAACTTCTGTTATTAATATTGTTTGGGTGAGGAAGAGTGTAAAGCACGAAGGGTGATGCCATTCCATGATATGATATTAAAAGCACGAAGGGTGATGCCGTGCCATTTTATTGATTATTGTGAGGATGAGAGTAAAAACACGAAGGGTAATGCCGTGCACTTGTTTTGGTGAGGATGAGAGTAAAAGCACGAAGGGTGATGCTGTGCACTTGTTTATTTTGTGTTGTTATTTCCTGTTGTTACTTTGATATTTAAACTGTCCCCTTGTTCCGTTATTTCAGTTAATTGTTGTCTCTTTTCCCCAAGATGCCCCCCTTTTTTTATCTTGTACTTAGCTGTTTACTTCCTGTTGTTATTATTTCTTTCATATGTTATTAAATTGCACAGGTTGTATTATTTGTCGTGTCCTAGCCCCGTCACTACTTCACCGAGGTTAAGCTCGACACTTACTCAGTACATGGGGTCGGTTGTACTGATACTACACCTGCACACCTTTTTGTTGTGCAAATACTGGTACATGACCCTGTGGACATTAGAGCTATGAGGCTTCCTTCAGTCCCGGAGACACCGAGGTAGTCCTGCAGGCGTCCGCAGGCCTTAGCGTCCCCTTCCACTTCTTATTTCTGTTTTTAGTATTTCAGAAACAAATGTATTTACTTCTTTCAGACCCTTACATGTATTAATCGTAGATATGGCTTTGGTTATTTTGGAAATTCGTAAAAACTGTGGATTGAAGTGTACTTATAGCCTGTTTTCATTTTTATGCTTTTATTTATGAAGAAGTCGTATTTCACCCCTTTTCATTTAATAATAAAGGATTATAATAAATTGAGAATATTCACGTTGGCTTGTCTAGTGGGTTCAACGTTAGACGCCATCACGGTCCCGACGGTGGGAAACTCGGGTCGTGACAGGGAAAATCCTGGCGTGGAGAGAAAAAACGATATCTTCGAAGCTCGACACCGGAGAATCGACTATGCATAAAGCACTTTTGAAGCCTGATCTCCCCCGTCACCGCGCCCACTCGCGAAATGGGGGACGACCGTCATCGGGCCTCCGCCAGCGACGAACAGGTAAACCCAACTTACCCTATTTTGTGTCTAACTATTCCTTAAGATGGAAGGGAAGCGCAGGAGGGTCGATGACCCGGTGCGGGATCACGACAAGCCTCGACGCCATACAGGATCAGCCTCCATGACAAATCCCGCAAACACTAGGAAGCGGTCAATCGACAACAGGGCTGCCCGAGGATCGTAAACTCGGAAGGTCCTGTCCAACAGCCTATCACCTCCATGCCAACATAATCTAAAAGTTGAACGGACGTCCAAAATTCGAAAATGGGAGCCGACCGATAAAAGTTAAAAATCCGGGGTTCGACCCTAAAGCAAGGATGTTCCAAATGATGCAAGGTCAAGTCAAGCCCGAGCTGGGGAAGGCCACAGCGCATCCTCGACATCTAAATTGAACGCACCCATGCTCCGACACTGCCGGAGCCAAGGTAAAACCGTATTCTCATTTGTTCGTCCGTATATCCCCAATTGACCCTTGCAGATGCTTGACGAGAGACTTCGAAACATCCATATGCCCCGAAAGATCCTTGGGATGCAGTAGCTCACGTTGCCCTCTTTTCCTTCAATCGTGTTTAATCCCCAAAAGGGGTTTTACCGGCAAGGTTTTTAACGAGGCATCGCCTATGCACTACCCAAAGGAAGGTCAACCAAGTATTCAAGGCTTCACATCAATCAGCCTAAAATACTTGGAACATCTCCCCAAGAGATCGCCTTCTTGAAAAAAGCAAGCCGGGGAGACTTCCGACAGATAAATTATATACCGGGCCAAACGGTCGAATGATTCGTGTCCGTATGGGAGGGTTGAACCCTCAACGAATAAAACATGTATACTCATATCAAGTAATCAAAGGAGTACGTTATCATCAAAACACTTTATTAACCCCGGAAGTGACTATTGCTAACACTCAAATTATCAAGACCCGAGGCCGTAAGATCCCAAGCGGGTAACCTCGCGTATATCGAAAACTGTAAGTCCTACGGGCATGACCAAAATTGCCAGGTCCCAAGTGGGTGTATTTAAATAACAAGACACGGTACCGACTTCAAATCCAAGGCTATATATTTGAACTTGTAAGACCCCTAAAAAGGCATACCCTCGAATATAGATGCCGAGGATACGACACCCGGGACTGAAAGCTACAGACAAGCAAGACGACTCTGGTTGATGGGCTCCGGCCCAACAGCTATCGTGCCCCCTTTTTCTGCTCCTTTCGGATCAGTCAGGGTTTTTGACATTATTGGTACAACTCATTTCCTTTTGGGAAATGGGTATATAATGAATTGAAGAGTCGCCACCTAACGAATTATGGTGCGTTAGGGAACCTACTAAGGGTCACATATTGCATAACCAGAGATTGGGTAAGGGCTTGAAATTACTTCAAGAGAAAGGTGTTAGGCACCCCTCAAATTCTACAACGGTGGTTCCTAGCCAAACAAGCTTTGTGAATTTTAAACAAGTAAGCAATTAGGCATATACGTAAACAAATAAAGGTTTTGAAAAGATTCGCAGTCTAAGCACACATATGTGCTAAAGTTTAAAAGATTTAAGGTATAAGCACATGTATAAGGTTTTGAAAGATTTACAATCTAAACACACATGTGTAAGGGATAGGGGAGTCCTAGGTTGTTTATCCTATAGGATCACATCAGTACAATGCCCGATAATCACTCCTCAGAAAGGGTCTACACATGGAATTAGCGCACCGGTCATCTTATCCATGTCTACCCTTTACCCCATCCCTTATGTCACGCCCCAAAACCGAGGGACGGGACCAGCGCCTAACCGAATGAACCCGGTCGGGCGAACCTGATTTTCCTTTCCTACCCAACGCATTCCCCGTGTTTATAGCATACATTTTATGATGAAAAAGCAAAATAGAACCAAAGTATGTATTTGCAGCATAAGTACATTTTCCTCTTTTAAAACTTTAACATTTGATAATCCCAGCACATAAACTAAATACAACATTTGCGATACGGGGCCACGATTACGAGTAAATAGAACCACTACCCAAAATATATGTACAACCCACACAGTGTCTACAGAGCCTCTAAGAATACTAGGGGTTTACATAGACTTGCCGGCAACAAGGTCCCGACCATACCTTTAGAGACAAAACATATACAAAAAGAGATGATATAGACTACACACGGCCCCGAGAGGAAGTGGGGCTCACCAGAACTGCTGATGGGATGAAAAGGAGGCACCACAATCGGCGGTCGGAGCTACTTGCTATGGAACCACCTACATCCATATAAAAGATGTAGCGCCCCCGGCAAAAGGGACGTTAGTACCATTGAATAGTACTAGTATGTATGAACAAACTTTACTCTAAGTAAAATCAAAACACTGCACAGAAAGGAGGCAGTCAAAGAAATCAAACAAGTATTGCACAAAGATACAGAGAATCACAAATGAGGTTTTCACAGTTTCTTATTTCAATTGTTCTCCTGTTGCGGCGCGCAACCCGATTCCACCTTACAATCATATTCCACCCTTATTTCTTCTCATCATTCCACCCTTATTTCTTCTGTTGCGGCGTGCAACCCGATGCCACCGTACAATCACATTCCACCCTTATTACTTCTCAACGTATAATCCTTATTTCACCTGTTGCGGCGCGCAACCCGATCCCACCGGAAATCATTTAGATAGAAACAATAATCAACAATTTAATCACATGGATTTCCACCATCAAGAGTATAAATTTATAACAACCACACAACCATGTGAAAACAAGGGCACAATAATCTTTATCAAGCAGTGAGTCATGTATGGTATGCCATAACCATTTAGATCAGTTAAATCAATTCACTTTTCTTTCCCATCATTTACTACACAACCCTTAGCACTTGGATACATTCAACAATTGAGTTCATTACAATTTTCATCCATTTAGTAGCACTTTCTTTCATACCGATAAGTTCAAGCATATAACGAGTCTTGCACAGGACAGGGTAAGCACAAAGAATCATATTTCACAATCTCAAGTAGCATGGTGACATGGTAATCAACTTAAGGCATTCAGAGAACATGATTCTTCACCTCATCACAATAGGACAATAGATTCAAATACAATCGAACCAGGAATTCATACCAAATTCTCGGACACCAACAAGGCGACTCTACAAAGATTAAAGTTAGCCATACATACCTCGAGTCGGAATTTCCCTTTAATATCTATTCTCAAACCACCAGACCTTCTACGCCTTCAATCTATCCAACACTAGGCGTTCCTTTAGATTATCTAACCCCTTTTTAGTGAAATATTACTCTAACCTACTTCCCGTTACTGGATTATGGTAGACTAAGTACATGCATGCAAGATTTTTAACTATCATCTTCAAGAACAATTCTATGTGTGTTCCATTTTAACTATAATCTGAGAATTAAGGGGGATGGGGTTGAACTTACCTCTTATGTTGAAGAAATTTGTGTCCTACTTGATTAGTTCCAAGCTTGAGTGATGAAGGAGGATCAATTTGATGAAGTTGGGACTTTCTCTCTCTAGAACCCACCCTTGCTTCTCTCTAACTTATTAGATGGTCGTTAAAAATGAGGGGGGATGGGTTTTATATGGGTCTGGGGTCGGGTCATAAAGATAGAAAAATGGATAGTCCAACATTTTGGACATGGCTTTATCCAGGCTTTATCTACTTAAAGCTTGGTCTGGCCTGGCTTTACCCAGGCGTTATCCACCTAAATCCTGGTCTGGCCTGGCTTTATCCGGGCTTTATCTACCTAAAGCCTGGTCTGGCCTGGCTTTATCCGGGCTTTATCTACCTAAAGCCTGGTCTGGCCTGGCTTTATCCGGGCTTTATCTACCTAAAGCCTGGTCTGGCCTGGCTTTACTTAGGCTTTATCTACCTAAAGCCTGGTCTAGCTGCGACGAAAAATTTTCAACTCCTCAGCGCATCGATCAATCCCAAAACTCCGGGAGTACAATGTATTACCTGCCTTGACACCACAAAACCTTAAATTACATAGTGAAGTTTTTCTCGGGGCCCTACATTTGGCCTCTCCTTGGACCCCACAATACTTATTTTATGACTTAGGCACTTATTTACCAAATCCAATTCGTTTATATCATATTATAGCACATAAAATATTAAAATTAGCCTACCCGGCACCTCGAAATCCTAAATTACTTAACAAAATTTTCCGGGGTCTTACATTCTCCCCCGCTTAGGATCATTCGTCCTCAAATGAGGGTCAAGGAATCACTAAGTTTTGAATATACTATATGCCAACCCCCAAATTTATCCAACTCCCAATTTTTCTGAATTTTTTTCCAGAGTGTCCTTTGTAATTAGACCTATCCACCTGTCAGAGAGCTCCCGAAATAAACTTCAACAAATTTCACATAATTCAGTTACTTCAACAAATTCCACATAATTCAGTTAACACAATAACACACAAATGTAGTACAAATTAAGGATTCATAAGAGAACGGGGGATTAGGGGAGTGGGGTGGCTCTGCACAATATGACATGTAATGCAATTATTTAGAGGTAATCTACTCCATAAACGACTACCTGACTTATTCAAACAAATGGGGGGTATTTCTTTTTCATTTCATTCTCCGCTTCTCATGTGGCTTCTTCGACTTACAAGCTATTCCATAACACATTCATGGAAACAATCCCAACCCCTAAACTTACCTAATAAGGATGACAGCTAGATACCTCGCACAAGATAACTATCCGTTAACTTCACCTTCAATAATTTACACCAGGATAATACACAAAGGATCTCCAACTACCTTCTTAGACATAGACATATAAAAACATAAATACATGAGAAACATCATACTCCTAGTGCAACCTAATGGGAAATGCGCTTATGTACCCTTCATTATCAATTCACATAACATCTTCAGGGGACAATTATTGAGAATAACCTGTTCACCCTCCTAAAGTCTAAATCTCTACGCGAACACCCTAACTAAACCTGTAGTGACCTTTAACGATTTCTCTACGATGTGCTATCATAAATCGACCATAAAATTACCTACTGAATATATGTGATCACAGGGTGACCTTGACATGTTTGAACCTTCAATACCAAATAGATCTAATACAGTAAGGAGCAACAAAGTTCAAAATTGGGCTGGAATTATTCAGGAATCCATTAATGTGCTGAGAAAAGTCTTTCATGAGGTTACATGGTAAGAGCCACGAAGATTACTACTAACAATGCTGACGTCGTTAATCATTGTGACAAAATTAATTATTAGACAAATGAAGCATAGAGGTAACTAGCACGCATTGGTAAGGTGGTAACCATGTATGTGATCCTGAGATCTAAAAGAAGTGGGTCTTCCTAGACATGAGACACACGGGAGGCATGATCGGGAGGATGAAGATGCTAGCATAAGTTATCCTTAGGAGGCTACAAGTTATGCATGTGATGGTAACAATTGATCCTCTCCACACCTCTCCTGACCGGCGGTAGTAAGCTCTACGGAGGAGCGGTCAAGTACGTCAAACCGATTGTCTCCTTGAGTGTAGGGAAAATAAGTTTAGCTCAAAATGGTAATATTCTCGCAACATGGATTTGATAGGGACTACAAAAGAATCACATAAAATTTAATTACACTCCTAACATTAACTGACACAAGGGATATATGCCACGTGCACATGAGGGTGAAAAGGAAGTCAAACACCTATGAGATTATCATCATCCAAACAGCTTAACCCTTCCTGATGATTGACCCGATATGAGGTAAATAAAGATATGACAACTTGTCTTCTGAATTAGAATGCTTATGTATGTGCAGAAACCTAGAAGCATTTATTCTCAACCTTCTATGAGTGAAACCATATAGCTAGAACATCTTAATATGGGGATGAAATCATGTATTAGTTGGAGGGGTCCTAGTGGTTAACATGATGCTCCGGGGAGAAAGACAAATAAAACTCCTATCCAACCAGGGAGGTGGAACGCCAAGGATAGCAAAACACTCCGCACATGAAAATGACGAAATCAATGATTCTAGAAGTCGAGTGCGCAAGGGCAACGTAACCCAATGAGACAGTATAAAATAATCATGGAAGGTTTGCAGATGTTAATAATGAGTTCTCCATGGACCTTAACTCGAGGTGTACCCAGATGCTAATGAAAGACGGGAAAACATAAGAAGTAGGCATTGTGCTATGATATCCCCCAAAGGTACATTTAGTATTGACGGAGAGCCTATTAAGGGTCCTAATGAGAGAGTAAGTGTTATAGTGAAACATAGGAGGACACGTTCTCTCACAGTTATCGAGCAAGTGTTGGAAAATTAGCACAATGAATTCACTAACTAAGAAACACAACTAACACATGTGGTTGAGGAATAAAGAGAAAATAAACATTTGTTATGAGTTTGTCATGCTTCTGCTATACTAACTCCTAATGGTAATACAAGACCACGTCACGGGAAGCCGCAATACTAGAAACAAAGTGGGCTACTTACCGCGAGATGTCCCTAGTAGACACAGAAGTTATACTAAGATGGCGACACAAGATCTTTCTATGACGGGGATATGATGATCTCAATTTTCAAAGAGACCTTATGCACATGGTGACCATTTCGATTGACATGCACTCATATGATAGGTGTTAAGGAATGCTCTTATGTTACTAGACAGTGAGAAGGTTTCATGATGATATTCGCAAGAGTAGAGTGACTATTCAAACCATAGAAGTCATATACACCAGTGAGAAAAAGAGTGACTCGAGAAGGATTGCAATTCCGGGATGCTTTTCATGGAACTTGACACCACATAGGTAAACTTTTACGACGGTGCGCGCGTAGGCACAAGGGAGCATATATTATCTATTTAACTGAGAAGGTTATGTGAGAAATCCATCATGTGTAGTTCCTTGTTGAAAAATTTAGGGAAGCAAGTGGGGAGTATTACCCTATGATTATGACTCGATTCAAGAAGTTATTATAGGATTCAATTTCTCAAGAGGTCGTAAGTAATACGTCCCATTCAAAGAGTAGATACAAAGAATGGCTCATAAGGTTGCCCTAACTCTGTCCCAAGTCCCATGGCAACATAAGGATTAACATATGACAAAGGAAATTTTATTTCTAGATGCCAAAGACACAATTATGATCTTCCTTCAACCACCAAACTTGGAACTGAAAAAACAAGACAACAACCATGGGAAGACCGGGTATATGGGAGGAATTACCAGGAAGAGGACTTGAGCGTTATAGGAGTAAACTCAAAAGCCTCACGGCTAGTGGAGCCAGTACTAACATTAAAATCAGTTGGATTCGTCGCAAAATAGAGCAATAAACAGATAGAGATACTCAAACAAGTATCATGAAAATCAAAAGAGGAGCGAAAGTACTCATCTTCCTTATAACTAGAAGAAGGACAACCTTCAAGAATAAGATGAATGACAAAAATAGGTAGTATGATCCAGCTACAGGGAGGATCGACGGACCCTAGCTTCGATGGATATTTATTAATGTTTAAAAGTAATTGAGCAGACCAAATTCAGAAAATCACCTGTCGGAGAATAGGGAGATTCTCACCAAACAAATAAAAATCTTGCTGATTCCGACAACTAGGCCAAAATGGAAGCTTCATCAAAGATAGAGCGAGGGCACTACCATACTAGAGATGATGATGAAACAAAGAAAGATCTTCACTATGATACTATGTCAATGTCACGACCCAAAATCTATGGGTTATGATGGCGCCGGACACACTGTCAGGCAAGCCAATCCCTGAACCAGTTCAAACAACTTCCTGCTTACACTTTCAAAATCATGTATTTTTCTACATTTATAATCACATAATTAAGCAAATGCTCGTAAACTAAATACGGCGGATAATCCACTTAATGCAGTACAAGAAATACCAATATTTTCCCAGAACCCGGTGACACAATTACATGAGCACTTTCTAAGAATTTATACAATTATACAACTCTTGTCCGAGAATTTAAATTGGACAAAGGTAATAAAGACAAAAGCGTAGGGATATAGAAGGGAGACTCTGCCAGCTGCGGAACACCACGGAACAATGCAACTTGAGTAAGTCTCCGAATTAATCACTGCACTATGAGGGTACCTGTGCAACAAAATGCACAGAAAGTGTAGTATGAGTACATATACATATATGTACCCAGTGAGTATCCCGTCTAATCTCGAAGAAGTAGTGACGAGAGGTCGACTCGATACTCACTAAGGTCCAACAATGATAATAATAGACAGGATATAAGAAAAATAGTAGGCATGTAAGACAAATAAACATCGAAATGCATCAATATGAGGTATCCAAATATTGGTGGAAATCAAGCAAGTCCTGTATCCGCCGTGGCGTACGGCTCGATCCCAAAGTGAAATCACTCTCATCACTCCGCCGTGGTGTATGACCCGATCCAATAATGGAATCACTCTCATCACTCCGCCATGGCGTACGGACCGATCCCATAATGAAATCACTATCATCACTCCGCCATGGAGTACGACCCGATCCCATAATGAAATCACTCTCATCACTCCACCGTGGCGTACGACCCGATCCCATAATGAAATCACTCTCATCACTCCACCGTGGCGTGCGACCCGATCTCATAATGAAATCACTCTCATCACTCCGCCGTGGCGTACGACCCGGTCCCATAGAGTGAAGGAAGTTACATATCGCTCGTGGGATGTAAATTACGAAGCGACAACATGCGCACACAGAATGTAAAGTTCATTTCACCACAATCCTTTCCAATTATTTAAGTAAATGAAATCTCGGGGAACCAATAATATCTTACGTGAGTACAAAACTTATAAGTCATTTCTTTTCCTTTCATAATACTTTCCATAAATAATTCCTTTCATATTCCTTCCCATAAGTCAATTCATTTCATAATATTTTTATGTGAAAACAATTTCCCTCCATATTATTTTAAAATCCATAAATCTCAGAGAAACAAAACCACATAACAGGATATTATAACATACATATAATTAATTACAAGAAGTATACCAGGCATGATGTGGGGCCTAACTACCCGGACATAACAACAATAGCCGCTACGTACGGACTCTCGTCACTTGGTACGTACGTAGCCCCCCACAAACAATTACACAAATCATATAGAACACCTATGGGAAAAATTCCCTCTTACAAGGTTAGAACAGAGACTCACCTCGCTCTGAAGATCCATACCCGGCTTCCAAGCCTCTATAACGACTCCAATGGATGCACGACGTCCCAAAACTACCAAATAACGGCAATTCAATGAAAATATACTCTAATATTTGCTAAAAATGCAGATTATATAATTTTCCAACTCCGCTCAAGGAATTGACCAAAATACCCTCGGGCCCACTTGCCCGGATTCCGAAATTTCTCGAAGATAAATTCTACCTATAACTTTACTAACTCAAATATACAATTTGTTACAATTTTCATGCTCAAATTCATGGCTAAAATCAAATTTTATCAATTCTAGGTTTTCTTGAATTTTTCCCACATATTTCCCAATTTCTCATATCCAATCTATGTAATAAATCTTGTATTTAACTTGGAAATAAGTAGAAACAACTTACCTTTGATGCTTGATGAAATCCCCCTTGAAATGCTCTCCAAAATCATCCAAGCCAAATGAAAGAAATGGCCAAAATTCGAGTTTAAAGAATCTGCCCCTGCTTCATCGAGTTGTACCTTGCACTTGTGCTGCATAGGTTGTACATCCTATTAAAATTCCCTTGTTGAATACTTTCTGTTAAAACACCCATAACTTCTTGTAGAAATAATCAAATAACAAACGGTTTTAATATATAGAAACTAGACTCGAATATCTTTAATTTGATAGGTTGTACACCATATAAAGCTTTATATATCCCGAGATATGAGCTTCTAAAGTTGGCTCCCTGCATCAGAAAATTCTGGCAAAACTGCTCCACCAGCCATATTCAGTCGGTCATAACGTTTTGCACAAAACTCCATATGACAAATGTTTTAATGTTCTAAAAACTAGACTTCACGATCTACAACTTTCCTGTTTTGAAAATTTTCAGATTCCTTATAGATTATTATATATACGCTTCCAAAGTTAGCTCTTCGACGCACAATTTGCTGTAAAAGAAAAATGCAGCAAAAATTTTGTGCAATTTTTCCTTCTTTTTTTTGTCCGAAATTCATTCCGTTAACCTTTCGAAATCCATCCTAGGCCCTCGAGACCTTAACCAATTATACCAACATGTCCTAAAACATGATACGAACTTGCTCGATGCCTCAAATCATATCAAACAATGTCGAAATCTCGAATTGCACTAAAATTCAAACTTTATGAACTTTGAAATTTTAAACTTCTACATCCTATGCCGAAACCTATCAAATCACGCCCGATTGACCCCAAATTTTGCACACAAGTCATATTCGACATTACGGACCTGCTCCAACTTTCGGAATTGGAATCCGACCCGGATATCAAAAAGTCAAACTCTCAGTCAAACTTCTCAAAAACCTTCAAATTTCAATCTTTAGCCAAATGACTTCAAAATGACCTCCGGACATCCGAATTCGCTTCCGATCGCGCTCCCAACTCCAGAATCACCATACGGAGCTATTCCCAGACTCGGAATCCCAAACGGACATCAATATCATTGAAATGCGCTTCAAGCCAAACTTAGGAAATTTCTTCAAAAATGCTGACTTCCACAATATACACCGAAACGCTCTCGGGTTATCCAAATCCTGATCCGGACATACGCCCAAGTCCGAAATCACCATATGAACCTTATGGAACCTTCGGATCTTGATTCCGAGATCGTTTACTCAAAATTCCAGTCTTACTCAATTTCTTCAACTTAAGGCTTCTGAAATGAGAATTTTCCTTTCAATTTAATTCCGAACCTCGTGAATTTAAACTCTGACCATACACACAAGTCACAATACCCGAAATGAAGCTGTTCATGACTCCCAACTGCCGAACGACGCGTTGGATCTCAAAACGATCGGTCGGGTCGTTATAATCAACATTTAGATTGAAGCAGAAACTCAAAGAAAAATGGCATAGGCTTTTGAATAGAGAAGAATAAAGGGCCGAGAGGAAATATATTTTTATCTTGTGCGAAAATATGATGATTGTTCATCCATTCATTTGATAAGAAATTCTTTGGGTTTAGTCCCTTGTTGAGAGTTTAGAAAAGCGTGTGGGAAGTAGTAATTCTATAGTTACAACTCCATTCAAGGACATGATTATAGAGCTCAATGTCATAAGAGATTTCTTATAAGAGGATTTGTGGTAGAGTGGATTCACGAAATAATGGATCTCGTTCAAAGAGTAGATGCATGCAATATTTTGTGACCCAACATTTATTAAGACCATGCCTATGAAAATTCTTCAATATGGATGTATATATACAACAAGAGTACGTTGGTTATGCTAAGGAGTGACTTACTTGGTGACTTCGGGTTGACAGGGAAATAGCTTAATCGATGCCCCTCGACTCCACATCCCTAACGTATGTTGGTACCATACCGATATTGGTGTTTTAGACTTTAATACTACACAATAATATACGTTAATTGTGCAGTACCCAATTTTCGAGTGTTGTCTAATAAGAAGAACCTGATTCTACTTTGTGTACTACTTTCTACTGTTGCGGAATAATAAAGCAGTAAAGTAAAGACACAGATTTTTACGTGGAAAACACCTGGCTCAAAAGGTGAAAACACCACGACCTACCCCTCAGTAGGATTTGCTCAAACACTTCACTAAAAACTCTGAGCCAAACAGACTTACAAAATAAACTCTTTTGTAATCCTAGGACTAACTCTAATCCTCTTTGTATCAACTAGCCTCTAGCTAATTTCTATAGAATTCAAGCTAACTCTAACTTGAACAATGTGTACCTATTACAATTTGCTTCTAAGAAAGATGAAAAGATACAATATTAAAACGCCTACTACAATCAACTAGACTCAATACATCAAAAATGAAACTGTTTCTTCTAGTTGAACTGTAGCCTTCGCACAATACTTCTGCTTGCAAAATATCCTGAGAACTTTTGCTTTTCATAACTTGATTCACTTTTGTCTTTGTGCGTCACCTCTTTCAGCAGTAATATATTGAGTATTTATAGAGTCAGTTGTTGAGTACATGGTTCAGTTCTGATCCAACTCTATCTGAGTATACGAGTTCGACTATGACTCAACTTCCTTCTCTATTTCTGTCCTTGCTGAAATCAACTTCAATCTTCTTTATCAGTTTCCAACCTTTTTGTATTAGTAGACATCCTTTTAGCTCTTTGATATTCAGCAATCACTGATGTCTCCTATGCATGAACAATTCTTGTGCCAACTGTTCCGTTCAGACGTGTGTGCTCTGATGGACCTGGTTCAACTTGTCAATCTTCAAAACCCATTCAGTTACATGGGCCAACAAATTCCCCCTTTTTGATGATGAAAAATTCTGTGCTTTTATCCTGTATACACTTCAAACACTTTGTATAAATTTAAGCATTAATCATTGAGCACCAGGTACAATAGGTTATAAATATCACTTTTTGAAAAAACACACACACCCAGCACAACACATCTTCCCCCTTTTGGCATCATCGAAAAGTTGCAAATGATACTTACCAAATATTTTAATTCTTACTCATGGCCAAATTTAGGCAACTGCAGGTGCAAGCATGATTAATTAACACAAGAAACAAATAATGTAAGCTAAATTAAAAATTGAGACAATTTTTAAAATTAGCAAACTTTATTGATATAATACTGCACATCAAACACCAACAGATTAACGCAAAAACAATCAAAACATGAGCAAAGCAAAAAAACTGAAACCACAAAAGCTACACTGTCCCAAACTGGGCACGTGAAAGATAACTGGGAAGCACTGGATAAACCTAAAGCTGGGAAGGTGCAGAGGAGGTTGTGGTCTTGGATTGTAGGAGAGAAAGCATCTGCTTAAGAACACCCTCGTTCTTTTCTTTCTCCTTTGCTAATTCAGCCCTGAGAGCATCCCGCTCAGCTTCAACCTCAATCACACGAGACTTCAAACGAAGGATCTCCATATCCTTAATCTCACTTTCCTGCACCAGAGTTCTGACTTCACTATTGACTGGCTGCTTCCTAGATGAACCAGGTTCATCCATAGGAACATTGACAATATAATCACATGATAGCAAAGTTTCCTTCCCAAAATAATCCTTGGCAGTCGCCATTTCAGCCTTCTTCACTGGAACCCCAAAATGAGCAAGCACAACTATCAGAATAAATCCATATGGGATTGCATGAGCTTTTGTTCCATTCACAACTCTATCCAAGAGTTGGATGATGAAAGCTGACCAATTTATTTGCCTTCCCCTGTACAAGTATTCCATCAAGGTCAGATCCATATAGTTGGCAATGTGCCTTCTTTCTTGTCTGGGCAGTAGAAAGTTGATGATGAACTCGAAGAATAGCTTGTGTTCTGGATTCATTTCACTCTTGTAGACATGCCTGGGGTCAATCTCTTTCTCATTATCACTGAAGAACCTGGTGATGTTAATTGCTGAGGCCATCCCATCTAGACAAGGCCATCTTTGCCTTGCGTAGTCCTCATATCCCTCAGCTGGTATGTCTAGAATAACACCTAGTTCCTTAGTATCAAAAGAAACTTGCTTTGGCTTGGACCTGGTCCTTTTGACTGTGCTTGGAGTTGCAGCGAACAGCTGACTTCTTTGAAGAAGCCTTAGCCTGTTTAGGTTTTGGTGTCCTAACCACAGTTGGAGCCAGATGCTCATCTTGTTGGACCAGGTTCAACGACTCTTCTTCAACAACAACAACCTCAACAGGATCCCGAACTTTTGCTTTTCCCTTTGCTGCCCTCTTCCTCTTGCTCTCTAGCAGAGCCTTTTCTAACTTCTCTTCCTCCTCTCTTATAGAAATTCGCGTAGCACGTACCTTAGGAACATGTACCTCAGCAGAACCAACAACTTTCCTTTTCTTCGAAGGAACTGAGGCTGTAGACTTCTTTGACTTTGAAGTCCTTCTTTTCTTGGGGTTATATGAGTCCCCCAACTTCCTTAGTCTTTCAGCCAAAGTTTCTTCCCTAGAAGAAACGTGTTCATCAATTGCTTTCGTCAAGTTCTCCAACCCAGCATCAACTTCCTCAACTCCACTATTTCCCCCTAAGATTGTGACATCTTCTTCAAGATTTTCAAGAACGGGACCACATATAGCCAGTGTGGTATCATCCTCTCCCGATCCCCTCACATTTACATCTCCCTCGATCTCAAGAGGTTTCTCTTTCCCAGATTTTATTTGCCTTTTGGGCACTTCAAAATCCACCACAGACCCCACCAACACAAATCGTTGATCAACATTGTTTATTTCAGAGATAGCATCAGAATTACCTTTCTCACCACTGGTTGAACCAGGTGCTTCATCTTCATTGGATGATTTGAATGATTCATTGGTCGATTCTGGTGTGGAGCCTTCTTCAACATGCAATAAGTCTTCCAAGAATTTGGCTCTTGAACTAGAAGCCACAGATTTGCGTGCAAGAAATTTTACATGACGAGACTTGGGGGCAGGGGTAGGGTTTGGTGTGGGTTTTGGGATTGTAGGGTGTTCAGGCGTTGTCGACTTTTCTAGAGACTCGGAACTATACACTGACGGTGAATTTGAATCTAATTCATAGTTTCCTCAATCATAATCTCTGTTTGGAGATGAATCAGAAGAAGCTGGTGGGGGTGACGACATGATTTTGAATCGTTTTAGAGAGAAGAAAGACAAAAGGCAGTAGAGATTGTGAGTTGAGTGAGTTGAAAAAGGTTTGACTGTTGCTTTATGCACAATGGGTAATGATGGCCTTTTTATAACTTATGGCTGGGGAGATTACAATGGAAGAATATTAACTCAAGTGGAATTCTAATCGATACAGAATTGTCATTGATTAGACATTGATTGGACAGTTACTTTCCCCCTAAAACTAGGCTAATCAAGTGAGATGGGACTTCTTGAAACTGGTTCAATATTTGGGTAAGTACTAGAATTGAATTTGAACCATAAATAGATAGAGTCCTGCTCATGTATGACTGTACTTGAATTAATACATGTATGGAGATGAGAACGTACCTTGTCAGTTATGCGAACCATCATGGATGAACCAGGTTCATTCAGGTAAAATCATTTATTTGCCTCAACTTACAAAAATAGAGAAACATCATTAGCAACTAGGGAATCATCTTAATACATGGAAAAAGAGTATGACAATAAAGACATAATACTAAGCAATGATTAGTTTTATTAAGTACCTAATTTGAATTTTCTAGCCAAGAAACAATTTCATTTTGTTTTCAAAATTTTTCCAGTTTTTGTCTCTCATAATGCTCCCTACTCAGTGATTTGGTAAATATATCAGCAATTTGACGATCAGTAGCACATAATTCAATTAAGATCATTCCCTTTTCATAGTTGTCTCTCAGAAAATGGTGTCTAACATCTATGTGCTTAGTTCTCTTGTGATGAACCGGGTTCTTCGTCATACTAAGTGCACTAGTGTTATCACAGTAAATAGGAATGCATCCCAAATCTATACCAAAGTACAGGAGTTGTTTCTTGATCCAAAGCAACTGGGCACAGCAAGAGGCTGCAACCACATATTCTGCCTCAGCAGTAGACAGAGTGTCACGACCCAAACTAGAGGATCATGACTAGCACCCGGGCCATACTTGCCGAGCACCAACGTACATTTTATCTAACCTTCTTATTATCTTTAAGGTATAACGAGATCAATATAAATGGTAGATGGGGATCATGAACATACATCACATGGGATGACAAGACTGCTAAGAAACTACATAAAAGGTACGAGCTAAAACGCTGCCATGAAAGACTATACAACAAAACTTATCCAACAAGGCATACCAAACTATACATGACTTGACACCTGTATATGAGCCTCTAAAGGAGCATAAGTAATGCAACATAGTCGGAACAGGGCCCCGACATACCCATAACATCTATAACAAAAATGCATACCAAGACTACGGCATGTCCGGAGAAGGGATCTCGCCTATAACCGCTGAACTGGAAAGCTTATTGTGGTGGGGGAGCTGTGTCTACCTGTCTATCAGGACCTGCAGCGTCCATAAATAAAAAGACGTCAGTACGAATAAAGTACTGAGTATGTAAGGCAGGAAAGCATAAATAAGAACAGTAATGTAAAGAGNCATCTGAGTGCTTCTAAGAGACAGTAACATGAAATGCATGATACATATATACACATAATCTTTTTATTACATCCGCCTCTGTGGGCTTCATCATCATCATAGAACATTCGCCTCTGTGGGCATCATCATCATCATATCATACCCGGCCTCAAAGAGGACTTGGTAAACCCAACTGATCAGTGGTTGCACAATAGGTGCCATACCCGGCCGACTATAGCGCGGCTCGTTAGAGTAAATAGATACATATATATAATGCATGCAGGACTCATTGGAATCATGTTCTGAACATTTAGGAGTGACGTAAGGTCGATATTCTCCGTACACATTATTAGGGATAACTTTTCATCGTGAATCTTATAAGAATCAGGAAGTACCAACAACATTGATACCATAAGAATAACATAAGCAACCTTAACATCAATTGTTCCATAAGAAGGGAAACAATGTAAGTACTGCTAGCTTCTAAGAGTAGAGTATCTTTGGAAGCTCATTCATTGCATTACGTACAATCGGCATCGTGCAAAAGAAGGAAAGGGATAGCCTCACATACCTTGTATATACTTCCCCAGCCTCAAGCTACGCAAATGTCACAACTCCTTAATCTACAATAAGAGAAACGACACTATCATTATCGTTTAAGCGTCATAACTATTATGTATCGACCAACGGATAGCACCTCCCCTATATATATGACTTCACACAAGTCAAAACAATCACCAAACAGACCAAACAACATCAATAATAATCATATTGAGCCTCCCAAAACAGTCCACACACAACCTAATCACTTTATACATAAGATGACCACCGTAGTCGTCTCAAACGACTCGGAAATGTTACAAAAAACGACCAGCTCACAACCCTACATCTATATGGTGTTTCTCCAAACCCTTCTTCCTCCAAAACTCCACAAAATAGTATTAAAACATGCAGCCCAACAGCAATACAAAACAGTCCGCTACAAGTCAAATAACTCGAA
>ML282663.1:10060-25809 GCA_005239495.1 Nicotiana undulata | reverse complement strand
GAACACTATAATGTGGTAGAAGAAAATGAAGAATTTTACATAGTAAAGTGCAAGCACTGTGGTCGTGTCTACACTTGGCGTCCAAAGTTGACCGGCACGGGCTCTTTAAGGAGGCATATAATAAAGAGTTGTCTTAGGCGTTCTCAAGACATTCGTAATGTTATAATTTCTTAATTTAATTTGAAGTACTATTAATTTATTATGCAATATTAGTGCAAGTTTGAAGTACTATGCAATATATGGGCCGGTTCCACCCATATAGCCCGTTTGGCCCGGGCCGGTTTAGCCCGGGCCCGCATAGTCCAGACCCGCATAGCCCAGGCCCGTTTAGCCCGGCCCACTTGGCTCGTTTGGCCCGACCCCGGCCCGTTAGCCACCCTTAATAAAGGGTAACACATTGAGCAAGTAAGATCTAAATTGTGTTTTTATTAAACTATAAGTTATGATTTCGTACCCGTAGCAAATGTAATCGACGAATTCCGAGGTCGTATGAGAGAGTTATGCTCAATTCAGTCCCGACAAAAGATTGCTGGTGCGAACTTTTGTTCTTCGCGAATGCGGCAGGGCCCCGCGAGCGCGAAGAAGGATTTTTGGTTGATCATCGCGAAAAATTTCTCTTCACGAAGGCGACGGGGGGAGCGAAGACAATGAACAAAAATCACCTGGTTAATATTTAAATTGGTTGATCGCGCATTTTTAGTATTTTGAACATATTTTGAGTTCTAGAGCTCGGTTGGAGGTTTTTTTCACAGAGTTTTTCTCATTTTCGAAAGGCGGTAACTATATAACCTTAATTTTTATATTTTTGCTTTCGTTGGTTATCATTTTTATCCGTATTTAGGTTGTATAAATGAGGGTTTTGAGCCCCAAGGTTGAGAAATGTTAAATCCTTGATTTAAGAGTCAATTAATGGAAATAGTTGGATGATTTTATTGATATGGTGATAATAGGTGAATTAGACTATATTTTCGCCCCTAATGAACCATACTTTATTATGTTTTTAGTGTGAATATTGATAACAAATGCTCTAATTAGTGTTTTTTGTGCTTTGCAGGATATATTCGATGAGAAGAGACACTTTGGAGTTATTTGGAGTCAATTAAGGGAGTTCGAGGACAATCGAGTGGAACCCGTGAGAAAGCACAAGAGAAAGAGTTGAAAATCGCTGGAACCTGGTCCACCGCGACTGGAGCGCGGTGGAATAATAACTGAAGCAGAAATAACTGAAGGCCACCGCGGTCGTGCCGCGTTCCTGCCACGACCGCGGGCGACATCTGACAAGCCTGGAAATTGAAGGACGTAAGTGCAAAATATGGGATTAATTTGCCAAAACCCTATTTAAACAATGTAATCCGCCCAAGAGAGGGATATCACTAATTTTAGGCTCAAGTAGGAGGCAAGACTCATTGTGAGAAGAAAAGCAACCATTAGGGTTCTATATTTTTCTTCCTTTCATCTTTAGTTTGAGTATTATGAATTATTTTGGGTTTTTGTTATTCTTAAGCATGAGTAGCTAAATTCTCTGTTCTAAGGTTGTTGGTGGAACCCGTTGAGGATGAACTAATTGTGGTATTAATATAGTTTTGTTGGTTGTTTATCTTTATTTGTTCAAATACATTATTGTTGTAGTTGATTGAAGGGCCCTTAATCAATTGTGCCTATTTATTACATATCTACTTGAGAGAGAGTGCGTATTTAGGTAGTTGTTTGAACAACACCACTCCCGGAGTATAGGCGAGAGTCATAACTGAGGGTTTAGAGGTTGGATTAGAGATAACGATACCTCGGGTGCAATCTAAAGTGAACTGTAATACAAACTAGCTAGTGTAACTTGAGAGAGTGCGTCTAGTAAATTATCATAATTACTTGAGAGAGACTTATGATAAATAGAGTGTTCATGATTGATATAGAGAAAACTGAGTTAAAACTATAGGAAGTACACAAGAAGGAAGTTCACCAACGGGGAAAACCATAACCTTAGATCTTTAATCCAATTGTTTACATCTCATTGTTAGTTAATCTTTAGTTTTTATATTTTTGTTCAACTGTAGCAGTATAAACACAACCCCAAGTGATATTTACAACGTTTGAGTAAGTTGACTAGTGAGAATTGATAATCTAACAATAAAAACTGATACATTGATTCCCTGTGGGATTCAACTCTGGGCATAATACCCCAGATTATATTTGCAACGCTCGCGTTGTCTTTTAGTAGACACAGTTGAGCGTGATCAAATTTTGGCGCCGTTGCTGGGGAGTTAACGGTATTATCAGTTGTAGTTGAAGGAAATTCAAAGATTCTTAAGTATAGTAGATTTTCTTTGATTTCATACATATATTGAATTTCTAACATTTGTTGAATCGGTGGCACAGGTGCATGCCTAGAAACTGCTCGAGAACTGGTGAAGTATTTGAAGCGTTTCCAGATCCCGAAAAAGTTTTCAAGGCCTTGAACAGGGCTAACCGCAAAAGCAAACAACAACCAAATATTGAACACATAGAACTAGACATGGTAGAGTTGAATGACAGAAATAACATTAATGTTGAAGATGGGGTCGTTGACCCAACTGCACGGATTGCAGCGCCTCAGGCACCCATTATACCTGAGGCGCCACTTTACGACTGGGCACAACCCAGAGCTGATAACTTGGCAACCGCGATTTTGGTCCCTCAGATTGAAGCGGAGTCTTTTCAGATTACAAACAATATGCTGCACTTGTTGCAGAATAAGGGGCTATTTTCGGGGTCATACATAGAGGATCCTCAGCAACATTTAAAGAATTTTCTGTCTATCTGCAAGACCCAGAGGCAGCTGAATGTTACTCCGGAGGCACTAAGACTGCTATTGTTTCCGTTCTCGGTGACAGGAGTTGGCCAGACTTGGCTCAACTCCCTCCCTATCAACTCTATTTCAACATGGGAGGAGTTGGTCAAGCAATTTCTGAATAAATTCCATCCACCAAACAAGACAACACATCAGATTGATGAGATCATAAGCTTTAGGCAGAAGCCCATGGAGACACTGCAAGAGATATGGGAACAGTTCAAAGGGATGCTGGTTATCTGTCCTCACCATGGAATTCCTGAGCAAATGTTGGGACAGGGATTCTATATGGGTCTGGCTGATGGTGTAAAAGCCAATGTTGATGCTTCAGCTGGTGGAGCATTCCTTAGCAAAACATGGAGAGAGTGACAGATTTTACTTGATACGATGGCGCAGAATTCAGGTTGGACAACCAGGGGTGCTCCAATTACCCCAATTGTTCACTCAGTGCCATTAGATCCATCCAACACTATGGCTGAGAACATGACTACTTTGATGACACAAATGAGTCTTCTTATGAAAAAGGTAGAGGAGTCAGGGATAAAGCAGCAGGTTCACATTGTGGATACTACCAATGGGTGCTTATGCACATCTTGCATTAGTCAGCCAGTTGGTAATCAGTGGAACGCAGACTGTGATCACCCTCCTTACCCAGAAAACATGAATTACGTGTCAAACTATGGAGGCCCAAGACAAGGGGGACAAAACTGGGGTCATCAAGTTCAACCATATAGACCTCCTCATCAGCAGCAAAACAACAGAAACATGGGTGCCATGAGACCTCATGGTAATGTGGCACCTTATCAAAGGCCACAAGGGTATAACAATCAGACTCAACAACATGCATACCACCCCCTCAGCAACAACATGTGGGGAGGCAAGAAGATGGTTTTTCCAGGCTTGAAGCAATGATGCAACAGGTGATTGGGTCAACTGCCAAAATAAGTGAAAGAGTAGATGCTCATGATTCAGCTATCAAAAATATTGAAGTGCAACTGGGCCAAATTTCAAATGCAGTGAACAATCGTCCTCATGGAACTCTACCAGCAGATACTCAGGTGAATCCTAAGGACCATGGTCCGAAGCAGATGATGGCAGTGAGTCTTCGCAATGGCAGGGACTTAGACTTGGAACAAGAGTTGGCTCAGGAAAGCAGGCAGGCAGAGACACTAGTGTCAGTGCCAATCAAAATTGATGACTCCAAAAACTTGACCAAGGTAACAGTGGAAACTGCTGAGGGAGAATCTAGTGGCCAGATAGAAGCTGAAAAGGAAGTGGAGATAACCCCAGAGCCAGTAGTTGAAGTGGTAGCTGAGAAAAAAAAATCCCAAATCACTGGGAAGAAGAGACCGCCAGCCCCATTCACTCAAAGGCTGGCCAAATACCAAAAGGATGAGCCATACAAGAAGTTCTTGGATATGCTGAAGCAGATACATGTAAACTTTTCTCTGATTGATGCTCTAAAAGAGATGCCTGGGTATGCGAAGATGATGAAGGACTTGATGTCTAGGAAGTTTGATTTCCAAGACTTGGCGACTGTGACTTTGACTCAGACTTGCAGTGCTGTGGTAACACGACCAATAGCAGAAAAGTTGTCTGACCCAGGGAGTTTTACAATTACCTGCACCATTGGCAATTTTGCTTTTGCCAAAGCACTGTGCGATTTGGGGGCCAGCATTAATCTAATGCCTCTGGCCATTTATAAGAGACTGGGTATTGGTAGAGCCAGACCAACGCCCATGCTGCTGCTGCTAGCTGACAGGACGGTGAAGAGACCGTCGGGTATTCTGGATGATGTCTTGGTGCAAGTGGGGAAGTTTGTATTCCCTGTTGACTTTGTGATACTAGACTGTCATGTGGATGAGGAGATTTCCATAATCTTGGGAAGGACATTTTTGGCCACAGGCATAGCTCTCATTGATTGTGAGACTGGAGAGCTCAAGATGAGACTTAACGATGATGAAATCACTATCAACATGCAGAAATCCATGAGGAGACCGAGTGAGTTTGCCAACTGTTCCCTAATTGATGCCGTGGATGTGATAGTGGAGGAAGATGATGCGTCCTTGACTATTGAGGACTCTCTGGCGGCATGTTTAATGAACTTGGATGATGTAATGGTGAGAAATTGGCAGAGTGGGTGTTAGCACTGGAAGGTAAATGGGTATGGCCGAGGGCTCTCGATTTTGAACCATTGCACTTAGAGAAAAGGGAGAGCCCGCCAACCAAGCCCTCTGTGGAAGAACCACCCAAACTAGAGTTGAAACCATTGCCAGCTCATCTCAGGTACGCATTTCTAGGCCCTAATTCTACGCTACCTGTTATTATCTCATCCAGTTTGTTAGATGTGCAGGTGAATAAGTTGTTACAGGTACTCTCAGATTGCAGGACTGCCACTGGTTGGACCATGGCATATATCAAAGGGATCAACCCAACATATTGCATGCACAAGATTCTACTGGAAGAGGGACACAAACCTTCCAGGGAACACAAAAGGTGCTTGAACCCAAACATGAAGGAAATGGTGAATAAAGAGATCATCAAGTGGTTAGATGCGGGAATCATTTTCCCCATCTCTGACAGAAGCTGGGTTATCCCAGTGCAGTGTGTCCCAAAGAAGGGTGTCATGACGGTGGTAAAGAATGACAAAAATGAGTTGATATCTACAAGAACCGTCACAGGCTGGAGAATATGCATGGTTTATAGGAAGCTAAATCTAGCCACCCGAAAAGACCACTTCCCACTTCCCTTCATTGATCAAATGCTCGACAGGCTTGCAGGGAGGTCTCACTTCTGTTTCCTAGACGGGTACTCGGGGTACAACCAGATTTCAATTGCCCCGGAGGATAGGGAAAGACCTCCTTCACATGCCCCTACGGGGTGTTTGCCTTCAGGAGGATTCCATTTGGCCTCTACAATGCACCTGCCACATTCCAACGGTGCATGATGGCCATATTCACCGACATGGTGGAAGATATCATGGAGGTATTCATGGATGATTTCTCAGTAGTTGGAGATTCATTCAATGAGGCCTAGCAAATTTAACCCGTGTCCTAAAGAGGTGCATCGAGACGAATCTTGTGCTGAATTGGGAGAAGTGCCATTTTATGGTACAAGAAGGGATTGTCTTGGACACTTGGTGTCGAGTAAAGGAGTTGAGGTGGACATAGCCAAAGTCGATGTGATCGAAAAACTTCCACCTCCCACATCAGTCAAAGCGATTCGTAGTTTCCTTGGGCACGTTGGGTTCTACCGTGATTCATCAAGGACTTATCCAAGATCGCCAACCCCCTCTGTAAGTTGCTTGAAAAATATAACCCCTTTGTGTTTTCTGATGATTGCAGGGTGGAGTTTGAGGAGCTAAAAAAGCGGCTAGTCACAACACCAATTATCGTTGCCCCCGACTGGGAGAAATCGTTTGAACTCATGTGCGATGCTAGTGACTACGCAGTGGGAGCCGTGTTGGGTCAGCGCAAAGATAAAACAATTCACCCAATTTACTACGCAAGTAGGACTTTGAGTGGAGCTCAGCTGAACTACACGGTGACCGAGAAGGAGATGTTGGAAGTGATGTTCACCTTTGATAAGTTCAGGTCTTACTTGATCGGGTCGAAGGTGATTGTGTACACCGATCACGCAACCATTAGATACTTGGTTGATAAGAAAGAGTCTAAGCCGTGCCTAATTCGTTGGGTGTTGCTTCTTCAAGAATTTGACTTGGATATTCATGACCGCAAGGGCACGGAGAACCATGTCGTTGATCACCTGTCACGTCTTGAAGGTGCTGAGAATGCGATTGAGTCAGAGGATATTATGGAAACCTTTCCAGATGAGAAACTGCTAGCCACAAGTGTGGAAGATGTGCCATGGTATGCAGACATTGCAAACTACATGGCCAGCGGTATTGAACCCTATGAACTCTCCTCTATACAAAAGAAAAGATTTTATCGTGATTGCCACAATTACTATTGGGATGAACCTCATTTGTTTATAATATGTATTGATAACATGATTCGGAGGTGTGTCCTCGAGATAGAACAATTTTCTATTTTGCAGGACTGTCACGCAGCACCTTATGGAGGACATTTTGGAGGAGTTCGCACACCAGCGAAAGTTTTGGAGGCCGGCTTCTACTGGACAACGGTGTTCAAATATGCACACCAGTGGGTGAAAGGCTGTAATGAGTTCCAAAGAACGAGGAACATATCCCGTCGACATGAAATGCCCATGAACCCAATCCAAGAAGTGGAGGTGTTTGATGTGTGGGGGATCGACTTCATGGGTCCCTTTGTCAGTTTCTATGGCAATAAGTACATACTTGTTGTTGTAGACTACATGTCTAAATGGGTGGAAGCTGCAGCGTTCCCCACCAATGATGCAAGAGTGGTGGTGGGGTTCTTGAAGAAAAACATTTTCACCCGGTTCGGGATTCCAAGGGCCATTATTAGTGATGGAGGCACGCACTTCTATAATCGTGTCTTCGAGAAGTTACTGGCCAAGTACGATGTGCGCCACAAGGTGGCAACCCCTTATCACCCGCAAACAAGTGGGCAGGTTGAAGTCTCAAACCGTGAGATAAAGAGTGTGCTGACCAAAACAGTAAACGCCACAAGAACTAATTGGGCGAAGAAACTTGATGATGCACTTTGGGCCTATAGGGCCGCATTTAAAACACCAATAGGTATGTCTCCATACAAATTGGTATTTGGTAAGGCCTGTCACTTGCCCGTGGAGTTAGAACATCGAGCCTGGTGGGCATTGAAGCAGTTGAACTTGGATATAGATGCTGCGGGTGAAAATCGAATAACAGAGCTGCATGGGTTGGAGGAATTCCGATATCAAGCCTTTGAAAGCTCAAGGTTATATAAGGAGAGAATGAAGAGGCTGCATGACAAGAACATTGTGGACGGAAATTTCAAACCCGGAGACAAGGTGTTACTGTGTAATTCAAGATTGAGACTGTTTCCTGGTAAACTTAAGTCCCGATGGTTTTGACCATTTAAGGTGGTCGAAGTGTTTCCCTCCGGGGCTGTGGAGATAGCAACTGAAGATGGGTCCAATGCCTTCAAGGTTAATGGACAAAGACTAAAACTGTATGTGGGAATGAAAGAGACCAGTGAGTTGTCTGTGGTGCATCTTTTTGAACCACAGATGTTGAGCGAGCCTTAAATGCGCTCATTCTGCGTCGTGCCGCGACGTTAAATCAAGCGCTTCATGGGAGGCAACCTATTGATTTTTGTACTCGTCGTGCTGCGACGTTAAATCAAGAGCTGCGTGGGAGGCAACCCATGATAGAGTGTTTTTCTTTTCTTTTTTTATATTGTAATTGATGTATATACGCCGAACGAGTTTTTGAGTGTGCAGGACACTCTTGGAGGTGTGTTAAGCAAAAGACGGGGTCATAAAACAACTATGGTAAGGTGAATACATGTTAAAAACACACTAACACTCGAATCCACGCCACCGCGGCCGCGACAAAAATCGTACTCTCTGAACCTCGCGTGACCGCGACGCGACCGCGGCAAAAATCATACTCTCTGAACCTCGCACCACCGCGGTGAAAACAAGTCTCTGAATCTCTCGCGACCGCGGTCATTTCACCTCTCTGAACCCACCGCGGCCGCGCAGGCCAAACACCGCCCAGGTAAATTTTCCTTTTTCAGTTATTTTCTTTTGCTTTTACTTTTCTTTTTATTTTATATTTTTTATTTAGCCCCCCTTTCACCCTTATCCTACCCATTACCCATTATCCCTCAAACTCTTCCCTCTTCCCTCCCCAAAAACAAACGCCCCCCTCCACCTCAGAAAATTCCACGCCCTCCCCTTCCCCAGTAGCTACAGAGACCAAGTCCTCCCTCATCCCCCTCCCTCCCACACCTCAAACCTCCATTGTTGTCTTCTCCATCCCCCCTCAGGTAAGTATTTTCTTTTCTCTGCTTCTTTTTAATTTTTTGCTTTTTAGTTTGCTATTTCGTAGTAGATCCTTTGTGTATTATTGTGTCATGGTGGTTCTCCACCACTTTTTACTCGTTTTTGGTGGGTGTGTCCACTTTGATTTGATGTGGGTTAGTTGGTGCTTGTTTGACAATGGTGGAAGATTTTTGAGTGGTTGGGATGTGTAATGGTCCTGTTGTGTTGAAGGTTTGGGAAGAATTAGTCTATATGGGGCCAATGTGTGTCTGTTGTGTTGAAATTTTGGGAAGTTGTAGTCTATATGGGGCCTATGTACGATTGTTACCACTTATGCTCATATATTGTTTGTAAAGTGGCCCCACTGACCCAATTTGTGAAGTTTGTCACCTTCGTGGTGGTGAAGTTTGAGTAATCACCCGATAGGCACACATTTTGGGCACCCTCTAACTATTGTCCGTTTTCTCACAGAGATCATGGCCCATTCACGAAAGAGACGAAACACTGAGGGCACCAGTCAATGTGATTCAACCCGATTTGTGTCCAAGGCTGCCGAGGACCGGTACGAAGCTAAGTCCGAAAGTAAGATGGTCCACGAGGTGCCAGTTGACAGGTCTTCTCTACAACATGAGAGCTCGGCAATGTTCGAAGAAATTCAAAGGCGCCAGTTGGGTATTTTATTTGAAGAACCGAAGGAAGCCAACATTCTGATGGTCCGGGAGTTTTATGCTAACTGCTCGGAGCATGTGCACCGGGTTGTCACTGTTAGGAGGACAAAGGTGGATGCCTCACTGGAGGCTATACGTCGGGCTTACAGGCTGCCGACCTTCTTGGGAGATGTTGATCCCTACCAGGCCCAACATACACCACCAGTCAACTGGCCCATGCTTGTACAGTCGATTTGCATGGGAGGGGAGCCCACATGGGTCAAAGGGGGAATCACACTGAACTCCAACTCCTTCACCTGGGAGGCCAAGTGTTGGTTCACTATTATCTGCAGCCGCCTGCTACCTACAAGCAATACCACCGATGTTAATCCCCCTCGGGCGGTGATGGTGTGGTGCTTCATCAACAGGTTGGACTTTGACATCGCCCGGGTTCTCCATGATGAGATGTTTATCCGATCGCTTGAGGTAATGAAATCATTCTACTTCCCTTCCCTTGTGACCCGACTGTGTAGGATGGCCAATGTACCCGAGAGGCCTGATGACGGACTATTGGCACAGAAGGCCCCGTTTAGAGCTGGTAAGATTGTTGTGGGCAAAGAGCACCCAGTGCCTCTAGAGGTGGATGACGAGGATGAGGTCATTCCTGACGCTGCCCCACCTCGGAGGTCTCATGATGGAGCAGGTCCCTCGCGACCTCGGCCTGGTCCCAGGCTTTCAACTTTGGAGGAGGATGTGGCCGACCTGCGCACCTCGGTAGATGCCCTCCATGCCCGGATGGATGCTATGTCCACCCGACATGCTAGATCGGAGAAAGGTTTCATGGCGTGTTCCGCACATTAGGGAGGGCCTGCAATGTTGACCCGACCACCGTTTTAGATGCCGAGTGAGCGCCAGGAAAGTCTCCTTAGCCCTTTATGCTTTTATTGTTGCTTGACATGGGGACATGCCAAATTTTTAAGTGTGGGGTGGGGGACTAAAATTGTGTTGTGCATATGTGTGGATAGGTTGTATCTTGTTTTGATTTTGTATGTTTGAATTGGTTATTTCAGTTGTTTGGCTTGGCACGAAGACGGGCACCTTCCGACGGGTCTCTTGAGGGCACTAAGTCGAAGTAAAAAAAAACAGAAAATGTAGTGGATCTTTCCTGATGACGAACTACTTAGGCAGTTTTCTTGAGGGAAGTTAGTCCAAAAAAAATACCAAAAAGATTTTTTATTTTCTTTTTAGGTAGTGTAGTAGCTCCCCCTTGATTTTTCTTTTGACCACGGTTCTTTTCCAAGGGTTTAGCTTGAACCGGGTATAGTTAGATTTCTTTTCTTTTTGTAGTTGTTAGGACTCTCTTGGGAAAGGAATTGAATGGCATGAATGCAGCCCTTAGTGTGTTACACCTGAATACCAAAGATCCTAGGGTGTGACGCTTAGGCTCTTTTGTTGACTCGTGTAGAATGCCTTAATTTTGCATATTGTAACTGACTTGAATACTCTTTGGGGTGTATTAATGAACTAATTCGGATTGGATTATGTTCCATGTGCGTGTGAGTTATTTGTGCATCATATTCTGTGTTGTCATTTGATACCTAGAACTTACCCTGTGTGTGTACAAAACGAAATAGAAGTTTGTTCAGTCTTAGAAAGGATATAGGCATTTCTTTGTGAAGCCAGACATAAATGTATATCCACCTGAAAGCAATTAACCATAGTTAACCCCTTTGAGCTTGTAAGCCTGTTTCTTTGATAAGAACATAACGAATCATACCTAGTTTATTGAATAGCTTGTCTGTTTGAACCCTGTACCTCCCATGAGCACTTGAATTGTTCGCAAATGTGTAAAAGTCAAAGTGTGGGGTGGTGGTTTGGTTTGAAAAGAGAAATAGAAGGAATAGGATGAAAGGTGCAAAAGTGCGAAAGAAATATAATGCAAAAGTGAAAGCCACTTAGAAAAATAAAAAAAACAAAAAAAAAAAAGAAAAGAAAAAGAGGACAATAAATAAATGTAGTCCTTGAATGATTAGTGGCATAGAAAAAGAAAGTGCACCTGAAATAAAATGGTGTAGTTATGGAGCAAAGTGTGGTGAAAGTTTGGTCAACCATGAAAATGGGCTGAATATGAATGTAATTGTACTAAAGGTGATTAGGGAGGTTAGTCACTATAACCAAATGTATCCTACCTGTCCCTTAGCCTACATTACAATCAAATAAAGACCTATTGATCTTAGACTGAATAGACTCAATTAGTAGAGTATTACACTACGGGCAAGCCTATGGCGTGTCAGTGAGGCATATGAATGTTCTTTTTGAGAGTGAGTGAATTCTTTCTATTTAAAGTTCCGGTTGTTCTTAATATTATCTCTTGTGGAACTACTCTCAATTGTGTGATGTGAGGGCACGTGATTCATGAAGAAAAGGTAAGTCTTGACCTCTGTATAGCGTACTTTGAGGAAGTAAGAATGTGGCATAGCATAGAGAGTCATCACTTGAGCCATATATGTTACACAACTAGGTGCAATGTTTGCGAAATGTCATGGTGTGACACTGTAGGGTAATGCTTGAGAAGATTAGGCCTTTAGAGTATGGTTTTGCTGCTCGAGGACGAGCAAAGGTTTAAGTGTGGGGTGTTGATAATAGGTGAATTAGACTATATTTTCGCCCCTAATGAACCATACTTTATTATGTTTTTAGTGTGAATATTGATAACAAATGCTCTGATTAGTGTTTTTTGTGCTTTGCAGGATATATTCGATGAGAGGAGACACTTTGGAGTTATTTGGAGTCAATTAAGGGAGTTCGAGGCCAATCGAGTAGAACCCATGAGAAAGCACAATAGAAAGAGCTGAAAATCGATGGAACCTGGTCCACCATGACCGCGGTCGACCACGGCTGGAGCGCGATGGAAGAATAATTGAAGCAGAAATAACTGAAGGCCACCGCGGTCGCGCCGCGTTCCTGCCGCGACCGCGGGTGACATCTGACAAGCCTGGAAATTGAAGGACTTAAGTGCAAAACACGAGATTAATTTTCCAAAACCCTATTTAAACAATGTAATCCGCCCAAGAGAGGGATATCACTAATTTTAGGCTCAAGTAGGAGGCAAGACTCATTGTGAGAAGAAAAGCAACCATTAGAGTTCTATATTTTTCTTCCTTTCATCTTTAGTTTGAGTATTATGAATTATTTTGGGTTTTTGTTATTCTTAAGCATGAGTAGCTAAATTCTCTGTTCTAAGGTTGTTGGTAGAACCCGTTGGGGATGAACTAATTGTGGTATTAATATAGTTTTGTTGGTTGTTTATCGTTATTTGTTCAACTACATTATTGTTGTAGTTGATTGAAGGGCCCTCAATCAATTGTGCCTATTTATTACGTATCTACTTGAGAGAGAGTGCGTATTTAGGAAGTTGTTTGAACAACACCACTTCCGAAGTATAGGCGAGAGTCATAACCGAGAGTTTAGAGGTTGGATTAGAGATAACGATACCTCGGAAGCAATCTCAAGTGAACTCTAATACAAACTAGCTAGCGTAACTTGAGAGAGTGCGTCTAGTAAATTATCATAATTACTTGAGAGAGATTTATGATAAATAGAGTGTTCATGATTGATATAGAAACAACTGAGTTAAAACTATAGGAAGTACACAAGAAGGAAGTTCACCAACGGGGGAAACCATAACCTTAGATCCTTAATCCAATTGTTTACATCTAATTGTTAGTTAATCTTTAGTTTTTATATTTTTGTTCAACTGTAGCAGTATAAACACAACCCTAAGTGATACAACGTTTGAGAAAGTTGACTAGTGAGAATTGATAATCTAACAATAACAACCGATACGTTGATTCCCTGTGGGATTCGACTCTGGGCATAATACCCCAGATTATATTTGCAACGCCAGAGTTGTCTTTTAGTAGACACAGTTGAGTGTGATCATATGGAATATATAAGTTATGAATAATATTTATTTTCGAAAATATTCGGACACCTGTCGGGTGGGCACGGGGCGAACTTTGTTGACTTTGGTTTTGAATTGTTCCTAATTGCTAAATTACGTGTATTTGAGTATGTATTTATTAGTTTGCTTGCTCTTTGGCTAGTTTCAGACCGGTTGGCATTGGTTTGAGATGTTACAGATGTGTTGGACCCGATTATCAGATTTGGAGCAAGGTAAGTCTCTTGCATAATCTTTTAATATGAAACCTATCCCTATAGGTTTTTTATTTGCTATATGCTATGTGTTATGGGAGCTACGTACGTACAAGGTGAAGAGCGTATGTACGTATTCTAGATTGCTTTTACACGTTCGAGTAGAATTAGACTTATACCATGCTTTAACTGCACTATTTGAGTTAATATTGCATGTTTAAATGCTTTAATTCATGATTTAGCCTGAGAGTAGACTTGCGCAGTTTATTGAGCTTTGATATTCTAGAGACTTGGCATGCTACTTGCTTATTTCTCTTACGGATTTACTCCCATGTTGTACTTATTTTTCCAAAGGTTTCATGATTTCTTAACTCATACGTATATTAGTGAGTTCAGATCGGGTCGTTCTCCTCGGTAGGATATGTAACACAACTTTTATGGAATTATGTTATTTGCCTCTACAGAATTCTGTAAAACTATTCTTATGGGATAGGACTGATCGCCTCAGCACTACTCTCATAGGATCGGGTTGTTTGCCTTGGCACGATTATGAGATACACTTATGGATCGAGCGGTTCGTCCCTCGATAGGATTATGAGATACACTTATGGATTGAGCCATTCGTCCCTCATAGTATTATGAGATATTCTTATGGATCGTGTCACCTTGACAGTATCATATAACACCACTCTTATGGAAACGAGTCATTCTCCTCGACGGTATTATGAAATATTCGTATGGGATCAGACCATTCGCCTTGGCAGAATCGTGCATAATATTTCAATAGGGAGTCAGTGCATATGTGAGTATCCTGACTCAGATTTGACATTTGCACTTGATTTTGGTCATATATATTCTATTCGAGGTAGTATTTGGCATATGATAATTTCGTGTTTATTCTGTTGTTGAGAATCATGTTATATATATTTATCTATTTTGTTGCTACTTGCTATGCTTCATACATGTCTACATTTATTGTACTTCGATTATTGGACCAGAGTATTGATGTCGTTCTCTTGCCACTTCTTTTTCGAGGTTAGACTAGCTACTTAATGGTACGCATTGATTTACGCACTTGTACCACACTTATGCATTAAGTATGCAGGTGCTGAAACAGGTACATTTTGTAGTCATACATGCTCGTAAGCGTAGCTGCTGAGATGACTTTATAGTGAGATGATTCAATCCGTATCATACAGATTCCTATTCATTTACTGTATTTTTTTAAAATCCTATTCCAGACAGTTGTTGTAGTAGTATTTTATATTCCAGTAGATACTCATGCGCTTGTGACACCGAGTTTTGGGGTTTTAGACCATTGTTTATGATAGTATTTTAGTTATGACATTCGATTTTATGTGTTGATCATGTTCAAACCTTGTAAATAATGTCGGTATTTACTATGAAAATGGAACGACTCCACTTATTTATTTCATCACTTGTTCCAAATGTGTGATGAACTATCGATAGACATGTTAATTTATTGTTGGCTTGCATAATGGAAATGTTGGGCGCCATCATGGCCCGTGGTGGGAATTGGGTCGTGACACTATCCTTCCTTAGCTCCTCTCTAAGTTCCTTAGTTTCCTTTCTCAAATAAGAATTATCCTCTTTTAGCCTTTTGTTTTCCTCAAGTATCATTTCAAATTTCTTTGATACTTCAACAGACCTGCTATTCTCAGGAAGTACTGCAACAATATCACCTCCCTAGACTTCAGTTTTGTGGAGTCCGGAACCTTAATATTGTCCTTTTGGACAAAAAGAACACAAATATGTGGTAAAAAAAAAGAGACCATTATATATATAATTCCCAAAAACTAGGCGTTATACCTTAACAATAACTTTTGCCGTTAAGGTATAGCGTCCAGTTTTTGGGCGCTATACGTCTGACAAAAAGTTACTCCAGGTATAGCGCAGACCTTTTGGACGCTATACATATAACGCTTAGTTTCTGCGCGCTATACCAGCTTTTTTGGCTCCACCAATAATAACTGACATAACAATAATTCAAATGCGTATAGCGCACAGAATTTGGGTGCTATACATCAGGAAAAAAATTCCCCGGCAACCCATTTCCTATTTAAAGAGGTTAAGATTGTAGGAAAAATCATTCAAAAAATATTTTAAGTCTCGTTCAAACGTTTCTTGTTGTTAAATTCTCCAGCATTTTTTTATTATGTCTGAAGAGCGTAGAATAAGAGTTTCATTATATT
>ML282662.1:0-33166 GCA_005239495.1 Nicotiana undulata | reverse complement strand
TTTACCAAAAATGTTGACCAAAGTCAACTTTATTCATTTAATTATCATAAAATTCCATTTTCATCAAATTTCAACATAAGGACTTCCCGGCTACACGCCCGGGCTGCACACGCATATCGAGGTGAGATTAACGAAGGTTTTTGGGGCCTCGGAACACAAATTTAGCTGGAATTACTTAGGATGACCTTTTGGGTCATCACAACTAGTCACTTAAATAAATGTGCAGGATGAGCACTTTCGAAAATATTCCATTTAAAGTTGTCGAGGAAATTCTCTTGGGACTCCATATGTGGTGGAGAGACTTGGGGGAAGTCAGTAGAAAGTACGCGGTAAAAGCTTTGGGCAGACTCACTGGTCTTTTAAAGATTAAGCCAAGGCTGGACCCCACTCACAATGTGTTCCACTTTTCGGACTTTGAGTTGACACCCACGCTAGAGGAAATAGCGGGGTATGCTGGCCTCAGTGAAAATCTCAGAAGACGATATCCAATAGCACCCAGGGGTGTGACTCCACACAAGTTCCTAGACCTTCTGAGCATTAGTCGGGAAATCCAAGACCCGCACCTATCTGAGGGGTTCTGCACCTTTTACTTCCTATACAGTCGCTATGGAGATCCTTGGGGCTTCGAAGCTGTTAACACTGGTCTGACTCACCACAAGAACAAAACTAAATGGGAGGCCCACCGGGGATAAGCTTTCGTGGTAGCATTCCTGGGTACCCTAATTTTCCCAAGGAGTGACAGACGCATAGATATTGGACTCGTGGGAATGGCCGACTTCATGATGAAAAACTCTAATGGCACTCTTATACCGATGGTCTTAGCCGAAATCTACTGTGCCCTAACGTTTTGCTAGTCTGGGGGAAAATTCTTCGAAGGGTGCAATCTGCTCCTACAAATCTGGATGATTGAGCACCTATGTCATCGCCCAGGCTACATGAATTACGGTTTGACTGGTTTGAATTGTATTAAAGAATATGGGACTCGGGTAGAGGGTCATGAATTTCCGAAGGGAACAGAATCCTGGTTCATATATTTAAGTTCATTGACTGCCGACCAAATCGAGTGGACATTCGGGTGGCTCCCTGTCGGCGAGGTCATCCATATGTTGGCCGGGGTGTGTTGCCTTCTGTTGATGGACCTCCGAAACATTCAGCCGTATGCCCCACATCGGGTCTTATGACAACTAGGAAGGCAACAGGATGTCCCACATGATGAAGACCTCAGTCAGCAAGTCATTGAACTGTTCCTAAGAGCTGCATTTCCAGAGGACATGGTCCGCCAGATCTAGCATCAGTGCAGATTTTTCGAGCTGCAGATTCGGGTAAGAGATTTGTCCAGAGGGGAAGTAGAGTCGGGCTACACTTCTTGGTACGGTAGAAGGGGAAGAGAGCATCAAGATCAAGAACGACCTGCAAAAAGACCCCACGTGCAACAATTCACTGATCAAACACAAGAGCACTGTCACGACCCAAAATCTTACCGTCGGGACCGTGATGGCGTCTAACGTTGAACCCGCTAGACAAGCCAATGTTACCAGTTATTCTAATATGTTCCTTTATTATTTAGCATTTAACAGTGATATACAAGAACAATTAGAAATCAAAGTGCGGAAGAAATGAAATCTAACAACTTGAGTAAATAGTATTACAAAATCCTTAATAAGAACCCCCAAATCTAGTGTCACAATTTCACGGACTGTCTATAATTGCTACAAATAAGGGTCTGTCTCAAAAATACGTAAAGACAGGAAAATAAGTATGATAGGAGGTGACGCCAAGGCCTGCGGACGCCTGCAAAACTACCTCATTGTGGCCTGGTGGACTGAAGGAAGCCTCCTCGATCAGTGTCCACTGGGTCCGGTACCGAGATCTGCACAACATAAAGAAGTGCAGGTGTAGCATCAGTAAAACGGAACCCATGTACTGAGTAAGTGCCGAGCCTAACCTCGGCAAAGTAGTAACGAGGCTAGGATACGACAAACAATATCACCTATGCAGTTTAAATAAAATATAACAAAAATAACGATAGGAAATACGCAGTTAAGTACAACAATCAGGGGAAATACATGCTGGGGAAAAGGGGTAGCAAATACTAAAATGACAGAACGAGGTAGCAGTTCAAATATCAAAACTAACAACAAGGATTAAAAACACGAAATAAACAAGTGAAAAGAAATGGCACGACATGTCCCCTCGTGCTAAAGTATCATAAACACGGCACGGAATGTCCCCTCATGCATAAAACATCACAATCACGGCACGGAATGTCCCCTCGTTCATAAATATCATCAGCACGTCACGGAATGTCCCCTCGTGTATAAACAACATGAACGTGGCACAGAATGTCCCCTCGTTCATAAACAACATAAACTTGGCACGGAATGTCCCCTTGTGCATAAACAACATAAAACATGGCACGGAATGTCCCCTCATGCATAAGCAACATAAACATAGCACAGAATGTCGCCTCGTGCATAAATAACATAAACACAGCACGAAATGTCCCCTTGTGATTAAACAACATAAACATGGCATGAAATGTCTTTGTATAATAACATAAATATGGCGCGGAATGTCCCCTCGCCTGGTGGATTGAAGGAAGCCTCCTCGATCAGTGTCCACTGGGTCCGGTACCGAGATCTGCACAACATAAAGAAGTGCAGGTGTAGCATCAGTAAAACGGAACCCATGTACTGAGTAAGTGCCGAGCCTAACCTCGGCGAAGTAGTAACGAGGCTAGGATACGACAAACAATATCACTTATGCAGTTTACATAAAATATAATAGAAATAACGGTAGTAAATACGCAGTTAAGTATAACAATCGGGGGAAATACATGCTGGGGAAAAGGGGTAGCAAATACTGAAATGACAGAACGATGCAGCAGTTCAAATATCAAAACTAACAACGAGGATTAACAACACAAAATATCAAGTGAAAAGAAATGACACAGCATGTCCCCTCGTGCTAAAGTATCATAAACACGGCACGAAATGTCCCCTCGTGCATAAAACATCACAATCACGGCACAGAATGTCCCCTCGTGCATAAATATCATCAACACGAAACGGAATGTCCCCTCGTGCATAAACAACATGAACGTGGCAAGGAATGTCCCCTCGTGCATAAACAACATAAACGTGGCACGGAATGTCCCCTCGTGCATAAACAACATAAGACATGGCACGAAATGTTCCCTTATGCATAAACAACATAAACATGGCACGTAATGTCCCCTCGTGCATAAATAATATAAACATGGCACGGAATGTCCCCTCATGCATATACAACATAAACATGGCACAGAATGTCCCCTCGTGCATAAATAACATAAACATGGCACAAAATGTTCCCTCGTGCATAAACAACATAAACATGGCACGGAATGTCCCCTCGTGCATAAATAACTTAAACATGGCACGGAATGTCCCCTCATGCATAAATATCAAAAACAACAGTTTGGTAAGAAAATCAACAATAAGAAACTATAAATGCAAAGAAATAATCAACAGTAATAATACCGTCCCGGCAAGGGACACAACTATAACCAATCCTACACAAGTGTATAATTTAACAAAATATCCCTCAACCGCTCAAGTACTCAATAGTGTTCACAACCAAAAGTTTCCCTCAAACGAATAACCGCCAAATCGATATTAAATCCATAACACAATAAACCTCAATGAAAATCACATAATTGCTCATGTTCAACTCACGGTCCTGCTTGACCACAACATATAGGTACTTGTCACCTCACCTATACATTGGACATGGAATAAACACGTAGCAAATAAGACTCAACACCTATTCACTCAAGCTAAGGTTAGGCCAAACACTTACCTCGATGCCACGAACACAATTCAAGCCTCAACTACCGCTTTACCTCTTGATTCCACCACCAACTCGCTCGTATCTATCCACAAGTTACTTAATTATATCAATAAATGCTAAATGAATCAATTCGAAATGAGTTTTCTAAAGTTTTCCCCAAAAAGTCAAAAATCGACCCCGGGCCCGCTCGGTCAAAACCCAAAATTCGGACCAAAACCCGATTACTCATTCACCCCTGAGCCCGGATATATAAATGGTTTTGGAATCCGACTTCAATTTGAGGCCTAAATCCCCAAATTTCAATATTCTTAGGTTTTACCCAAAATTCCCAATTCCACCCTGAAAACCCTAGATTCTAGGATGAAATCTTGTAAAAAGAAGTTAAGGAGTAAGAAAATGAGTTAGAAATCACTTACTAATGTTTTGGAGAAGAAATTATGTTTGGAAAATAGCCCCTTATATTTTTAGGATTTTGAAAAATGAAATATAACTAAAAATCCCGTTTGAATATACCCCCCTCAGGCCCCCACCGCGGACCACACAAAAGGGGAGTGCGTCCGCAAAGGCCTTTTCGTGGACCGCACAAAAACGTCGGCGACCGCAAAGGCCCTTCCGCGGACCGTACAAAAATGACCGCGGACCTCGCTGGCGGGTTCAGAGATCTGACTTCTCTCACCTACAACAGCTATGTTTTAAGCCTAAAAACATCCCGAGACCTATCCGAAACTCACTCGAGCCCTCGAAACTTCAAACCAAATGTGCACACAACCTTGAAAACATCATACAGACTTATTCCTGTAATCCAATCACCAAAATAACATCATAAACATCGAATTAAACCCCAAAATCAATGAAAATTCTCAAAACTTCTTTAAACATCAAAATTTGCATTTTAGGTCCGAATCACATCAAATGGATTCCGTTTCTTACCAAACTTTACCGACAACACATATAAATCATATCGAACTTGTACCGGGCTCCGGAACCATAATACGAGCCCGATACCACAGGCTTCATATAACATTTAACTTTCAAAAACTTTTATATTTTTCAGAAAACAATTTCTTTTAAAAATTTATTTCTCGGACTTGGGACCTCAGAGTTCGATTCCGAGCATACGCCCAAGTCCCATATTTTTCTACGGACCCTCCGAGACCGTCAAATCACATGTCCGGGTCTGTTTACTGAGAATGTTGACCAAAGTCAACTTTATTCACATTTCGAATTCAAAATTGCTAATTTCCTCAGTTTTTCACATCAAGGCTTCCCGGCTACACGCCCGGGCTGCGCACACAAATCGAGATGAGATAGAAGGAGGTTGTCATGACCTCGGGACACAGAATTACTAAAGATACACGGTATGACCTTTTGGGTCATCATAATCTCCACCTCTAAAATAAACGTCCGTCCTCGAACGGACATAAAAGGGTAACTTAATTGGGAAAAAGATAGGGATATCAGCTCCGCATATCGGAATCAGACTCCCAGGTAGCTGCCTCAACATGCTGACCTCTCCACTGAACACGGACCGAAGGATAACTCTTCGATCTCAACTAACGAACCTGCCGGTCTAATATGGCTATCGGCTCCTCCTCATAAGTCAAATCCTTGTCCAACTGGACACTGCTGAAGTCAAGTACATGAGAGGGATCAGAAATATACTTCTGAAGCATAGATACCTGAAACACCGGATGCACGACTGATAAACTCGGTGGCAAGGCAAGTATGTAGGCCACCTCTCCTACCTTATCAAGAATCTCAAAGGGACCAATGTACCTAGGGCTCAACTTGCCTTTCTTCCCGAACCTCATCACGCTCTTCATGGGCGATATCCGAAGCAATACCCGGTCTCCTATCATAAATTCCAAATCTCAAACTCTGCGATCCGCATAACTCTTTGCCTGGACTGAGTTGTACGAATTCTATCCTGAATGACATTCACCTTGTCCAAGGCATCTTGGACTAACTCTGAACCCAACAATCTAGCCTCTCCCCGCTCGAACCACCCAACTGGCGACCTACACCACCTACCAAACAACGCCTCATAAGGAGCCATTTGAATGCTCGACTGATAGCTGTTGTTGTAGGCAAACTCAGCTAAAGGCAAAAATTGGTCCCATGAACCTCTAAAGTCAATGACACATGCCCGCAACACGTCCTCCAAGATATGAATAGTACGATCGGACTGCCCGTCCGTCTGAGGATGAAATGTTGTGCTCAACTCAACCCGTGTTCCCAACTCACGCTGAAATACTCTCCAAAAATGGGAGGTAAACTGAGTACCTCGGTCAGAAATAATAGACACAGGCACACCATGCAGGTGAACAATCTCCCTGATGTATATCTTTGCCAACTTCTCCGAAGAATAGGAAACTGACACAGGAATGAAGTGTGCTGACTTGGTTAGCCTATCCACAATGACCCACACCGCGTCAAACATCCTCTGAGTTTGTGGGAGCCCAACTACGAAATCCATGGTAATACGCTCCCACTTCCACTCGGGAAGATCAATCTGCTGCATCAAAGCACCGGGTCTCTAGTGCTCGTACTTAACCTGCTGACAGTTCAGGCACCAAGCTACATATGCCACAATATCTTTCTTTATCCTTTGCCACCAATAATGCTGCCGCAAATCCTGGTACATCTTTGTAGCGCCCAGATGAATGGAATACCGGGAACTGTGGGCCTCCTGCAATATCAACTCACAAAGTCCATCAACATCAGTCACACAAATACGGCCCTGCATCCTCAAGACTCTATCATCATCAACTATAACCTGCTTGGCACCTCTGTGCCAAACCGTATCCCTAAGAACACATAAGTGACAATCATCATACTGCCGGTCCCGAATACGATCAAACAATGAAGAACGGGCCACGGTATAAGCCAAAACACTGCCAGTCTTAGAAACATCCAATCTCATGAACCGATTGGCTAAGGCCTGAACATCTAAAGCAAGCGATCGCTCCCCGACCGGTATATAAGCAAGACTACCCACACTGGTTGACTTCCAGCTCAAAGCATCGGCCACCACATTAGCCTTCCCCGGATGATATAAGATGGTAATGTCGTAGTCTTTCAACATCTCTAACCATCTTCTCTGCCTCATATTCAACTCTTTCTGCTTGAACAGATATTGCAAACTCTTATGATCTGTGAACACCTCACATGACACACCGTACAGATAATGCCTCCAAATCTTCAATGCGTGAACAATGACTGCTAACTCTAAATCATGAACTGGATAGTTCTTCTCATGAACATTCAACTGACGCAAAGCATAAGCTATAACCTTTCCATCCTGCATCAACACTACACCAAGTCCAACCCGTGAAGCATCACAATACACGGTATATGGCCCTGAACCTGTGGGCAAAACTAACACCGGTGCCGTGGTCAAGGCTGTCTTGAGCTTCTGAAAGCTCGCCTCACACTCATCTCACCACCTGAACTAGGCACCCTTCTGAGTCAATCTGGTCATCGGTACTGCAATAGATGAAAAACCCTCCACAAACCGACGATAATAACCTGTTGAGCCCAAGAAACTCCGAATCTCGGTAGCTGAGGTGGGTCTAGGCCAATCTCTAACTGCTGAATCCTTCTTGGGATCCACCTGAATACCCTCTACCGACACCACATGACCCAGAAATGCAACCGAACTCAACCAGAACTCACACTTCAAACAACTGATTGTCCTTCATAGTTTGGAGGACGACTCGAAGGTGTTGCTCATGCTCCCCCCGGCTGCGAGAGTAAATCAAAATATCATAATTGAAGACTATAACAAACGAATCCAAATAGGGTCTAAACATTTGGTTCATCAAATCCATAAAAGCAGCTGGGGCATTTGTCAACCTAAATGACATCACCAAGAACTCATAATGCCCATACCGAGTGCGAAAAGATGTCTTAGGGACATCAGACGCCCTAATCCTCAACTGATGGTAGCCAGATCTCAAGTCAATCTTGGAAAACACTGTGGCACCCTGAAGCTAGTCGAACAAATCATCAATCCTCGGCAAGGGATACTTATTCTTGATAGTAACCTTGTTCAATTGCCGATAGTCAATACACATTCTCATTGTGTCATCTTTCTTCTTAACAAACAACACTGGCGCACCCCGAGGAGAAACACTAGGCCTAATAAAGCCTTTGGCTAGCAAATCCTGTAACTGATCCTTCAACTCCTTTAACTCTGGGCGGGCCATACGATATAGCGGGGTAGAAATGGGCTGAGTGCCCGAAGCCAAATCAATGCAAAAGTCAATATCCCTGTCCAGTGGCATACCCGGCAGGTCAGCAGAGAATACCTCTGGAAACTCACGAACAATGGGCATAGACTCCATAGGAGGAACCTCGGCACTAGAATCACGAACATAGGCCAAACAACCCTTCTCGACCATGCGCCGAGCCTTCATACATGAGATAACTCTACCGGAAGAATGACTAGGAGTCCCCCTCCACTCCAAACGGGTTACTCCCGGCAAGGCCAAGGTCACAGTCTTGGCGTGACAGCTCTGAATAGCATGATAGGGAGATAACCAATTCATCCCCAAAATTACATCGAAATCAACCATAACCAGAAGTAAAAGATCTACACGGGTCTCAAGACCACCAATAACCACTAAGCATGAACGGTAGACTCGATCTACCATAATATTATCACCCACCGGTAAAGATACATATATAGGATTACTTAGGGAATCACGGGGCATAATCAGACAAGGAGAAAAATATGAGGACACATAGGAAAATGTAGACCCCGGATCAAACAAAATCGAAGCATCTCTGGTGCAAATTGAAACCATAACTGTAATGACTACATCAGAGGCCTCCGCCTAAGGTCTGGTGGGAATGGCATAGCATCGGGGCTGAGCCCCACCAATCTGAACATACCTGGGTAAACCTACTGCGGGTTGACCTCTACCCCTCATAGTCTGTCTTCCACCTCTAATTGTCTATACCTCTGGCACCTAGAACTCCACCCCTAGCTGGCTGAGGGGGTGGGGGTGCACCTGGTGAGGGAACCATAGCACGGGAACCCTGATACTGAGAACCACCAGAAGCTCGGGGGAAAACTTGAAAATATGCCCTGGAACACCACAAGTGAAAAATTATATCGGCTGTTGAGACTGTTGGCCCTGAAACTGTCCCTGTCGACCAGAATAACCACCCTGCAAGCTCGGAAGCGGTGGTGCACTGATAGGAGCTGATGGTGCACTGCGGGATACCTGAAGTGCCGACTGGAATGGTCTAGGAGGATGACCTCTACCAAAGGAATCTCTGCCTCCAGATGAGGCACCACTGAATCGACCGAAATGGCGAGGTCTCTTGTTAGACCCCTGACTACTGTCCTGTGATAAGACCATCTCAATCCGCCTGGCCACGTTGGCCACCTCTCGAAATGAAATAGCAGTACCTGTCTCTCTGGCCATCTGAAGTCTAATTGGCTGAGCTAGTCCCTCAATAAACCTACTCACTCTCTCTCGATTAGTGGGGAGTATCATAATAGCATGTCTGACCAAAGTGATAAACCGAGTCTCATACTGTGTGACTGTCATAGAGCCCTGCTATAGACGCTCAAACTGCCTCCAAAGATCCTCTCTCTGGGTAGCTGGTAGAAACTTCTCCAAGAATAACTCGGAGAACTGTGCCCAAGACAAAGGCGAAGATCCAACTGGCCTGGCCAAGCAATAATCCCTCAACCAAGTCTTGGTGGAGCCAGAAAGATGGAATGTAGCAAAATCGACCCCATTGGTCTCCACGATCCCCATGTTCCGAAGAAACTCGTAGCAACTGTCTAAGAAATCATGGGGGTCCTATGATGGTGCACCAGTGAAAGTAGTAGGAAATAACATAATGAACCGATCCAATCTCCACAATGCATCGACAGACATAGCTGCTCCCTCAACTGCTTGTGCCATAATACCCGGCTAAGCTACTCCAGTTGTCTGAGGTGCTGGAGTCTAGAACTGCGAAGCCAACTGCTCTGGGGTGTGGGTAGCAGGAGTCTCGGCCCCTCCCCCAACCTGAGAGATGGCTGGTGCTATAGGAAGTAGACCGACCTGAGCCACACTCTCCATAAGGCCTACTAAGCGGACCAGAGCGTCCTGAAGTACCGGGGTGGCAATGAACCCCTCTGGGACCTGAGCTGGTCTGACCGGAACTGTCTGAGCAGGAACCTCACCGGCAAAATCTACTTGTGGGTCCTCTACTAGGGCTGCTGCTCTGGGCTGAGCCCTGCCTCATCCTCGTCCTCGGCCCCTCATAGGAGCTGCAACTGGAGGATCGGGCTGCTGATCGATAGATAAGGACGCACGCGTTCTCGCCATCTGTGAGGAGTAGAATAAAAACTCCATTAGCATTTAGAAGTCAAATCGCACGACAGAGAAGAATAGATGTGAAGTTATTCCTAACTTTGCAGCCTTTGGGGGATAAGTACATACGTCTCTGTACCGATCCCTCAAACTCTACCAAGTTTGTCCGCGAATTGTGAGACCTAGGAAACCTAAATCTCTTATACCAACTTGTCACGACCCAAAATCCCACTGTCTGGACCGTGATGGCGTCTAACATTGAACCCGCTAAACAAGCCAATGTTACCAGTTATTCTAACTTGTTCCTTTATTATTTAGCATTTAGCAGTGATATACAAGAACAATTAGAAATCAAAGTGCGGAAGAAATGAAATCTAACAACTTGAGTAAATAGCATTACAAAATCCTTAATAACAACCCCCACCCCAAAATCTGGTGTCACAATTTCACGGACTGTCTATGATTGCTACAAATAAGGGTCTGAATAAACAAGGTACTATTGTCTCAGAAATACGTAGCGACAGGAAAAGAAGTATGATAGGAGGTGACACCAAGGCATGCAGACGCCAGCATGATTACCTCAGTGTCGCCTGGTGGACTGAAGGAAGCCTCCTCGATCAGTGTCCATTGGGTCCGGTACCGAGATCTGCACAACATAAAGAAGTGCAGGTGTAGCATCAGTACAACCGACCCCATGTACTGAGTAAGTGTTGAGCCTAACCTCGACGAAGTAGTGACGAGGCTAAGACACGACAAACAATATCACCTATGCAGTTTAAATAAAATATAACAGAAATAACGACAGGAAATACGCAGTTAAGTACAACAATCGGGGGAAATACATGCTGGGGAAAAGGGGTAGCAAATACTAAAATGACAGAACGAGGTAGCAGTTCAAATATCAAAACTAACAACAAGGATTAAAAACACGAAATAAACAAGTGAAAAGAAATGGAACGACATGTCCCCTCGTGCTAAAGTATCATAAACACGGCACGGAATGTCCCCTCATGCATAAAACATCACAATCACGGCACAAAATGTCCCCTCGTTCATAAATATCATCAGCACGGCACGGAATGTCCCCTCGTGTATAAACAACATGAACGTGGCACAGAATGTCCCCTCGTTCATAAACAACATAAACTTGGCACGAAATGTCCCCTTGTGCATAAACAACATAAAACATGGCACGTAATGTCCCCTCGTGCATAAGCAACATAAACATAGCACAGAATGTCGCCTCGTGCATAAATAACATAAACACAGCACGAAATGTCCCCTTGTGATTAAACAACATAAACATGGCATGAAATGTCTTTGCATAATAACATAAACGTGGCACAGAATGTCCCCTCGTGCATAAACAACTTAAACATGGCACAGAATGTCCCCTCGTGCATAAATAGCATAAACATGGCACGGAATGTACCCTCGTGCATATATCAAAAACAACAGTTTGGTAAGAAAATTAACAATAATAAACTATAAATGCAAAGAAATAATCAACAGTAATAATACCATCCCGGCAAGGGACACAACTATAACTAATTCTACACAAGTTTATAAGTTAACAAAATATCCCTCAACCGCTCAAGTACTCAATAGTGTTCACAACCAAGAGTTTCCCTCAAATGAATATCTACCAAATCGATATTAAATCCATAACACAATAAACCTCAATGAAAATCACATAATTGCTCATGTTCGACTCATGGTCCTGCTTGACCACAACATATAGGTACTCGTCACCTCACCTATACATTGGACATGGAATAAACACGTAGAAAATAAGACTCAACACCTATTCCCTCAAGCTAAGGTTAGGCCAAACACTTACCTCGATGCCACGAACACAATTCAAGCCTCAACTACCGCTTTACCTCTTGATTCCACCACCAACTCGCTCGTATCTAGCCACAAGTTACTTAATTATATCAATATATGCTAAATGAATCAATTCAAAATGAGTTTTCTAAAGTTTTCCCCAAAAAGTCAAAAATCGACCCCGGGCCCGCTCGGTCCAACTCGAAATTCGGACCAAAACCCGATTACCCATTCACCCCGAGCCCAGATATATAAATGGTTTTGGAATCCGACCTCAATTTGAGGTCTAAATCCCCAAATTTCAATATTCTTAGATTTTACCCAAAATTCTCAATTACACCATGAAAACACTAGATTCTAGGATGAAATCTTGTAAAACAAAGTTAAGTAGTAAAGAAAATGAGTTAGAAATCACTTACTAATGTTTTGGAGAAGAAAGTGTGTTTGGAAAATCGCCCCTTATGTTTTTTTGGGTTTTGAAAACTAAAAAATAACTGAAAATCCCGTTTAAATATACCCCCCTCAGGCCCCCACCGCGGACCACACAAAAGGGGAGTGCGGCCGCAAAGGCCCTTCCGCGGAACGCACAAAAATGACCGCAGACCTCGCTGGCGGGTTCAGAGACTTGACTTCTCTGGCCTGCAACAGCTATGTTTTAAGCCTAAAAACATCCCGGGACCTATCTGAAACTCACCCCGAGCCCTCAGAACTTCAAACCCAATGTGCACACAACCTTGAAAACATCATACGGACTTATTCGTGTATTCAAATCACCAAAATAACATCATAAACATCGAGTTAATTCCAAAAAATAAACATAGATGGGTACCTTGAAAACATCATACGGACTTATTCGTGTATTCAAATCACCAAAAGAACATCAAAGGGGTCGTGGTGGTTTCGGTACTGCATCAGGGCGTGCGCGCGGCCGTGGTCGTGGAGGTGGACGTGGTCGTGGTCGTGGAGGTAGGGGGAGGAAGAATAGCGTTGAGAAGTCAGCAGAAGAACTTGACAAGGAGGTGGAAAACTATCATGCTACTGCAGATGCTATGCATACCTAATAACGGTGTGCACTTTCAGTCCTTCTGGCACAAGGAAAAGAATTGCAAGAACATTTTCTGTAAAGAGTTTCCTGAATGTTTTAGTGGTTTTTCTGATAACTGATAGATTTGGACGATACTGGTTTTTGTTTTAATGGTTTGTAACAAGACTTATTAGAACGTCAATGCAAAAAACAAAAAAAAAAATCCCAAAATCAATGAAATTTCTCAAAACTTCTTTAAAAGTTAAAATTTGTATTTTAGGTTCGAATCATGTCAAATGGATTCCGTTTCTTACCAAACTTTACCGACAACACATATAAATAATATCAAACCTGTACCGTGCTCCGAAACCATAATACGAGCCCGATACCACAGGCTTCACATAACATTTCACTTTAAAAAACCTTTATATTTTTCAGAAAACAATTTCTTTTAAAAATTTATTTCTCGGACTTGGGACCTCGAAATTCGATTTTGGGCATACGCCCAAGTCCTACATTTTCCTATGGACCCTTCAGGAGCGTCAAATCACATGTCCGGGTCCGTTTACCAAAAATGTTGACCGAAGTCAACTTTATTCACATTTCGAATTCAAAGTTGCTAATTTCCTCAGTTTTTCACATCAAGGCTTCCCGGCTACACGTCCGGGGTACGCAAGAAAATCAAGGTGAGATAGAAGGAGGTTGTCACGACTCTCGGGGCACAAAATTACTTAAGATACACGGGATGACCTTTTGGGTCATCACAAGCACTGGGCTTGGCTAGAAAAGGAGAATAACTACTGAGCTACCATAAGCAAGTTGGAAGCCCAAATCAGGGAACTCAAATTTGAAAAGACTTTACAAGCCGCCACAGCTGAAGGGGAGAAAAATAGGTTAAAAAAAGAAAATGAAGCTCTCCGGGCCCAGATCGAGAAATTAAAAGTAGCTGTTGAGAACCCTGAGAGAAGTAGAACTGATGAAAGATTTATCAACAATCTGAGGCAGAAATTATGCAACTACAGGGATGATCTAGACAAAGCTGAAGAAGAATTGGCCAGAGTTCGGGAAAAATTGACAAGAAGTACAGAGGAAAGAGTAGAGTTAGTTCAGAAACTGAAAAGGAAATATGACCAAGAAGTCACAGGTTTGAAGGAAAAGGTGGCCACCCTCAAGAATGAAATGGCCAAACAAGAAAAAAGGTTCAAGGCGGAAAGGGAACAATGTTATACCGTGATGGCACAATTGGAAGAAGACTTGCAACAGTTGCAAGAACATAATCATAAGGACGCCCATGTTTTAGAGGCTAGATTTCAACAGATCAGGAGCTTACTCCAGGAAAAGGGTGTCATCAGGCAGAGGGTCAGAGAAATTGCTGATTACATTGTCACAAAATGCCAAGAGTGCAAAGATATGACGCGGACTACCTTCTTCGTAGCGGTAATTATTTTCGTCCACACGATAATGGATGACCTGTACTGCCTCCGACAAGACATAGTACGCAGGCCCGTGGCAAGACCGAATGATGTCCCGCGGGCCCCTGGAGCAGTCAAAACACTTATGTATATTGATGTCCTTTTCGAGTCTGTATTTCATTTCCTTGTTGCAGTCTTGTTTGAGTCTACTTTAAGTCTGTTGTAGTTTTCAAAATTTCCAAGAAAGTATGTCAGAGTCTTTTGTAGTTTCCAAAAAACATATGTTAGAGTCTTTTGTAATTGGAAGTTTTATCTAATGAATGAAAATTTTGAAAATCAAAATGTTTATTTCCTTAATATTTATCCTTGAACTATGCGATGATCTGATTCACGCGGTCGTCGTGATACATAGGCAATCCACATAGGATTCGATCATAACCTTAAAAAGGAAAATAATTCGGGAAAGAGAAAAAGGAAATTGAGTGAGGAATAAAAGGAGCAGAAAAGAAAAGAAAGAAAAGAGTGACAAAAATAATAGAGAAAAACAAAGGGCAAAAATAAAATAAAAAGAAAGTTCAAATTTGAGAAACGAAGACGGGATGAAACACACAACCGATACAAAACATGTAGAAAGCATTTAACTACCTAGGTGCATTGCATTCCCCCCAACGTGTGATTCCCTATGTGATAAATGCCTCAATCTAACGTTTTTGTGGTTCACTCTTAAGGTGTGTTTTTAGGTGGTTGATTTTGCGGTAATCTGGCTTCACACCCATACTTCACCAGATCAAAAGGGAGTGTCGAAATGACATCTGAAAGTCACTTGCCTATCATCAACTCCTCTGAGGATGACCCAAGCTTGGTCATCCCAACATCTGAATCAGCCACAGCTGAAGAAAACAGAATTTTGCGTTGCCACATGCTGAAAATATGGGACGCCTGGTCCAATGGTAGGGAACCACCCAGTACCACCTCGGGTTTCCCCGAGTTAATTCCCAGAACGGGTGGGATCTCCAACATCCCTATAAGTTACCCGGCTACCCCATTTGGGTACCCATCTATGTCGGATCACTTCGCCGGAAGGCCTTATGAGGTTCGCCCCCAGAAACTATTTTCTGGTGTGTCTTCTAACATCTTTACCGCATCGCCGATCTCTACCACGGCACCGCCAACAATCTATGGGCCAAGATTTGAGCCACAAAGCACCGGCTTTTACATTCCAAACATCGTCGTTCCATCTGGACACAACTCATGTTACTCCTAACTCATATCCTCAACAACCGCGTGGGGCAGGACAAAGCCGTAAAGACCCCCGAGCAAGAAGAAATGGCTCGGAAAATGAAACGTATTTAGCAAAGCCTAAAAAATATACAGGGACTAAGTGGGCAGAAAAGTGTCTCCTATGCAGACTTGTACATGTTCCCACATGTTCACCTGCCTCTCGGGTTTAAAACCCCCAAGTTCGAGAAATACGATGGACACGGGGACCTCATAGCTCATCTAAAAAGATACTACAACCAGCTTAGAGGAGCAGGCGGAAAGGAAGAGCTTCTAATGGCATACTTCAGAGAAAGCTTGGCCGGGATTGCATCTGAGTGGTATATGGACCAAGATATATCCCACTAGTAAATATGGGACGACCTGGACATAAGAGCAACTTCCCAGGCGATCCAGAGTTGGTCGGGGAGTGTAGCTAATAGAAAGAAGATAGAGGAATCTGCAATGATGGCCTCCAGTGTAAGAAACTCTCGATAACCCCGAGGCTACTTTTCTGACGCACCACGATATTACTATCCCCACCAGGATGCAGCATATGCCGTAATGCCTCAACCCTATTCCATAATGAATGCTCAGCCGTATGTCCGGCCCCAACAATACTACAATAAAAAATGAGCTCCACCACCCAGAAACAATCCTCCTCGCCAAGATCCATATAATCCTCGCCCTCCACGAAATAATCCCCGAGAGACACCCAGGAGAACCCTTTTTACACCGATTAGAGAATCATACTCTAGTATTTTCTCAAAGCTGGTCCAAATGGGTATGCTGCAGCATGTACCCCAAAACAAGCAAAACCTAGAATCCCCCTCTTACCGGCCAGGTACTCGGTGTGCTTACCACTCGGGGGCTGAGGGACATGTTACTGAAGATTGTTGGACCCTCAAACGGGAGGTTGAGAGCCTCATAGAACAAAAGAAGGTGGTGCTAAGGGATGAATAAACTCCTAACGTGACCAATAATCCGCTGTCTGCTCACAACAACGGGCTGATTATTGGCATGATTTGTGAAGACTGATATTTTGATTCGGCCCTAAAAGCTATCATCGCCATTGAGGATGTGGATAAAAGGACAAAAGTGGCACCCAAGCTAGTTAAAGATATAAAGAAAAGAAACCCCGTCCCTCAAGCCACGAGAAAGTTTGAAACCAAAACAAAGACGGGGCCTCCCAAAGATGTTGTTCTTTATCTCCCCAGGGTGCCCAGGAAGGAACAGTTTGTGTTAAGCCCTCCCAGAAGATTGCAATACAACAAAGCAATGCTGAACGTCCCGAAAATGTACGTACCAAAGGGGACGTATGTAGCGCGGGGGACAACAATTTCACCAAGGCTGAATGAGCCCGTGGTTATTAGCCGCGCGTCACAGACTCCCATAAAGAATACCACTACCATCCCCTGGAACTACAACAAGAAGGTAGTGATGTACAAGGGAAAAGAGATCATAGGGGAAGCGATTGAAGCAAAATCATCTGAAAGGTACCTCAACCCGAAGGAGCTAAACAAGAACAAACAAAAAAGCTTTCCGCCTAAAAAACCGGTCAATGCTGAGGAGGCAGAGGAATTCTTTAGAAAGATGAAAACCTCTGAATATGATGTGATTGAACAACTCAGAGAATCTCCCACTCAGGTCTCACTCCTATCTTTGCTGATAAGATCGAGTGCACATCAGAAAGTTTTGATCAAAACGCTTAATGAAGCGTATGTTCCAGCCAAAACTACCGTGGAACAAATGGAAATAATGGCGGAATGATTCTTCGAGTTAAACCTCATCTCATTCAGCAAAAATGACTTACCCCCAAAAGGGGTTGCTCATAATAAGGCCCTCCACCTAACCGTCAAGTGTGAAGGGTACTACATAAAAAGGGTCATGGTGGACGGAGGATCTGGGGTCGACATTTGTCCTCTCTTAAACCTAAAAAGAATGGAGATTGGAATTGAAAGAATCATACCCAACAATGTGTGTGTCCGTGCATTCAACGGCATCAAGAGAGACACAATCGGAGAAATTGACTTGGTCTTGACAATTAGCCCCGTAGAATTTGAAATAACATTCTAGGTTTTGGACATGGATACATCTTATAATTATCTCCTAGGAAGGCCGTGGATCCACGCCGCAGGAGCTGTACCCTCGACCCTCCACCAGATGGTTAAATTTGAGCGTGAAGACCAAGAGATTGTGGTCCATGGGGAAGATGAGCAGTCTATCTACACGGATCCATCAGTCCCCTGCCTGGAAGGAAGAGAAGGTTGCGAGCATATCGTCTACCAGGCTTTTGAGATTATGATTGCAAACCAGTGTGAGGAGGGAACCCCTTTTCCTCAGCCCTTCCTATCAAATGCATCCATCATGGTCGCTAGCGACATGATCAAACATGGGTACAAACTCGAAAAAGGGCTCAGGGTGTCCCTGCAAGGCATCACAAAACCTATCACCTTGCCTACTAGTGAAAAGTTCTTCGGCATTGGGTTTCAAGACACCCCTGATGATGAAAAATGGGTTGATCAGTGTAAGAAGGATGTTTAGGTTTTTCCTCAACCAATCCCACGCATCACTGAATCATTTGTCGAGCCGAAATACATAGAAGAAGAAGAGGAAACCTTCACGGCCGAGGAGATCGAAGAGATTTGTGGGGCAATGAGGCAGATGTTGCATGAAGCTCATATGGTCAAATTAGGAGAAGGCTTCAGCACTGCTGAAGTGCAGTATATGGGGCCTGATGCCAAACTCCAAAACTGGAAGGCTACTCCAATCCCCGTCAGGCGGGAGTCCTGGTAGTCCATCCTTGCCATCCTTTCTGCACTTCCAGTTATATCAGGGTGTAACTCGAGTGATTTTAGTTTATTGCCTTTTCAAATTCTGATGTAAACTCTTATATGTTCAAAAATTCAATGAAATGAAATTAATATCTCACAGTCTATAAACCTCTCTCTTTATTCTTCCTAATTTTGTTATTTTCTCTTTTCAGTTCTAATAATGCGGATTTTAATAACATGAAATGCCTGCAGACTTCACACCCAGATTTTGACACACCCTCTTACCAAGAAATAATGAATCAAGAACCGAAATATGATGAAGATAAGGCTTTTAGGGAAATAAATTGAGAATTGGAACAATTTGAGAATAAGCCTAAGCCAAACCTAAGCTAAACCAAACCGGTTAATTTGGGTAATTCAGAAGAAGTTCGAGAAACCATGATAAGTATCCATACTGATGAAAAAACTAGGGACACTTTGATCCAACTTCTATTCGAATTCAAAGACGTGTTTCCTTGGTCTTATGACGACATGCCCGGACTGAGTGTTGACTTGGTGGTGCACAAATTACCAACTTACCCTGGTTACCCACCCGTCCAAGAAAAGCAGAGAAAATTTAAAACGAACATGAGTGACAAGATCAAAGAAGAGGTCACTAAACAATTAAAGGCCGGAGTGATCCGAGTGGTCCAATACACCACCTGGCTGGCCAATGTGGTCCCGGTACCTAAGAAATATGGGAAAGTCCGAGTATGTGTCGACTACCGAGACTTGAATAAAGCAAGCCCCAAAGACAACTTTCCACTGCCAAACATCCATATCCTGGTTGACAACTATGCTAAACATGAGGTGCAGTCTTTCGTAGATTGTTACGCTAGGTATCACCAGGTTTTGATGGATGAAGAAGATGCTGAAAAGACAGCCTTCACCACACCCTAGGGAACCTACTATTACCGGGCCATGCCATTCGGTCTAAAGAACACCGGGGCAACCTATATGAGGGCCATGACTGCCATTTTCCATGACATGATGCATCAAGAGATTGAGGTGTATGTGGATGATGTGATTATTAAATCCAGGACGCAACACGACCATGTGCAGCATTTGAGAAAATTCTTTGAATGTCTGTGTAAATATGATTTGAAATTAAATCCAACCAAGTGTGCCTTTGGAGTTCCATCTGGGAAGTTACTAGGATTTATAGTCAGACGACGGGGCATCGAGCAGGACCCGACGAAGATAAAATATATTCGGGATTTGCCACCTCCAAGGACCAAGAAAGAGATCATGAGTTTGTTGGGTAGGTTGAATTACATCAGTAGGTTCATCGCACAGTTGACATCCACATGTGAGCCTATATTCAAGTTGTTGAAGAAATATGCAACAATTAAATGGACGGATGAATGCCAAGACGCCTTCGACAAGATCAAAGAATATATGTCGAACCTGCCAATGTTAGTCCCAGCAGAACCAGGAAGGCCTTTGTTCTTGTATTTGACGGTGTTGGAAAATTCCTTCGGGTGTGTTCTCGGGCAGCATGACGCAACGGGGAAAAAGGAACAGGCCATATACTACTTGAGCAAGAAATTCACAAGCTATGAAGCAAAGTATACGTTGCTGGAAAGAACTTGCTGCGCTTTAACTTGGGTTGCTCAGAAGCTCCGACATTACTTGTTGGCTTACACCACCTACCTCATCACTAGGCTGGATCCTTTGAAGTATATATTCCAAAATCCAATGCCCACCGGGATATTAGCAAAGTGGCAAATCTTGCTCACCGAGTTCGACATAGTCTATGTCACCCGCATGGCGACAAAAGCTCAAGCCTTGGCGGATCACCTGGCTGAAAATCCTGTTGATGACGAATATCAACCTCTAAGTACTTACTTCCTAGACAAGGAGGTAAACTCAGTCGAGGTAATTCCCGAAAGCACCAACACTTGGAAAATGTTCTTTGATGGAGCTGTAAATGCAAAAGGTGTTGGGATTGGGGCAATCTTGATTTCTCCCACAGGACAACAATATCCTGCCACTGCCCGTCTTCGGTTCTTCTGTACAAACAACATTGTTGAATATGAAGCCTACATAATGGGAATGAATATGGAAATTGACATGGATGTAGAGGAATTATTGATCATGGGAGATTCTGACTTGATTATAAAGAAAGCTCAGCGAGAATGGGAAACTCGAGATGTTAAACTCCTTCCATATAGACAACATGTGGAGGATCTTAGCAAGCGGTTCAAAGTTTTCGAGTTCAGGTATATTCCTCGATGCCACAATGAGTTAGCTGATGCACTAGCCACCATGGCTGCAATGCTGCCATACCCGGGTAATGCCCACATTGACCCCTTGAAGATTCAAATACGGGAAAGACATGGCTATTGCAACATGGTCAAAATAGAGCCTGATGTTCAGCCATGGTATCATGATATCAAAAGGTTCTTGAAAACAAAAGAATATCCGGAGCAGGCCAACGAAGACCAAAAGAGAACCATCTGAAGGCTCTCCAGCATTTTCTTCTTAAGTGGGGAAATACTGTATAAAAGGACTCCCGATCTGAATATATTGAGGTGTGTGGATGATAAAAAAGCCGAAAAGATTATGAACGAGGTGCATTCAAGAGTATGCGGCCCCCACATGAACGGGTACGTCCTCGCAAAGAAAATCCTACGGGCAGGATATTATTGGATGACCATGGAGAAAGATTGATTCAACTTCGTCCGGAAATGCCATAAGTGCCAAGTACATGGTGATTTGATCCATGTACCACCATCAGAGTTGCATCCCATGTCAGCACCCTAGCCGTTTGTTGCTTGGGGAATGGATGTCATTGGGCCGATTGAGCCGAGAGACTCGAACGGGCACATATTTATCTTGGTTGCTATCGACTATTTCACAAAATGGGTCGAGGCAGTCACATTCAAAGCTGTCACTAAGAAAGCAGTGGTCGATTTTGTGCACTCCAATATCATCTGTCATTTTGGTATCCCAAAGACTATCATTACCGACAATGCCACAAACCTAAACAGTAACTTGATGAGGGAGGTATATGAACAGTTTCAAATCACGCATCGCAATTCCACCCCTTACGGTCCCAAAGCCAATAGAGCCGTTGAAGCAACAAATAAAAACATCAAGAAAATCCTCAGAAAAATGATTCAAACTTCCAGGCAATGGCACGAGAAATTGCCTTTCGCATTATTGGGATATCGCACGACCGTGCCACATCGGTTGGAGCTACGCCCTATCTACTGGTTTATGGCACTGAAGCCGTAATACCTGCAGAAGTTGAAATTCCCTCCATTCGGATCATTGTCGAGGCTGAAATCGAGGATGATGAATGGGTCAAAACCCGGTTGGAACAATTAACTCTGATTGATGAGAAAAGAATGTCCGCAGTTTGCCATGGGCAGTTGGACCAACAAAGAATGGCCCGCGCCTATAACAAGAAAGTGCGGCCTAGGAACTTCAAAGTGGGGAAACTCGTCCTAAGACATATCCTCCCACACCACGAAGAGGCGAAAGGAAAATTCACCCAAAATTGGAAAGGTCCATACATCATAAGGAAACTACTACCAAAGGAGCATTGTACTTGGGAGACATCGAAGGAAATGATCCCGAAACGGCTGTCAATGCAGATGCAATCAAAAGGTACTATGTTTGACCTTTTTATAATGTGGATGCTCCCGATCAAAATGACGAAGGCTTTCATTCACACTACCCCAAACACTACCCAACTTTGTAAACCCTTTGAGCCGGTTACTTTTCTTTGATTACCCTCTTTGGAACCTGAAAGTGTTGTTAAAAAAATCAAAACAAAAACCAAAACAAAATGTTTCCCTGAACTACGTTCGACTTGATTCCGAAAGGATACGTAGGCAGCCTCTCCATGGGGTTCAGTCACACCAAAATAAAATTCCACATTTCCCCAAGAGTTTAAGCTGGGGCAAATGTTATGTTTTCGCCTAAAAAGTTCCAAAGTTGTAACTCAATCCAAATTCTTTCTACCCAAAACCTTGTTCAAGTCCTTCCGATCGATCAACAGAGATGTCTAAAGTTGGAGGATGCATATGTTTGAAGCTGATACAAGCAATGAGAACTTAAAAATGAGAGAGTCTTATCGGTGAAAACCCACACGGGCATCGTAAGGCGATGGTGAGCAGAGAAATTGAAAATGAGAGTCTTGTTAGTGAAAACTCGCAAAGAGCACTACAAGGCGATGGTGAGAAGAGAAATGAGAGAGGTTAGTCGGCAAAAACCCGCAAAGGGCGCCAGTGATCGAAAGAGATAATGGATCACGGACATGGACACAGCCCGGGGCAAGGTTTCTCGATCTCGGGGTATTAGTCGTGATGAATTTCTGAGAGTCAGACAGTTTACACGGATCAGGCATCTAGTCCAAAAGGCATGTCATGTTCATTGAAGTACATATGCACTCCAGATAAGTCCTTCCTTCCTTTACCCTAAAGGGATACCTCTCGTTTAAAGTCATTGTCCATTCTTTCATTTATTTTCTTTTAAATCCCTTTCGATCTAACTCTGTTTCCGAAACTAAGGCAAAGAAAGGATGGCAAAACTGATTTACAGGATCTCATTTGGTACGGGTTAATATGCAAAAGGCTCTTAGCCTCACCAAGGGCATCAAGTCGATTCCGATCGTCCTTAGCGGCTGATGCTTCAAACTAAAAACCCTTGAAAGGAGAAAATCAAATCGAAGCGCCTCTAAAGGCAGACAAAATTGAAAGGTTGAGTCCCACATGGGTAACCACCTCGGCAAATGTTTGAAAGGCCGAAGTATTCCCAAATGCTTCAAAGTAGAAATGAAAGGCCAATGAAAGAGAAATAAAGTTTGAACGGTTAAGTCCCACGTGACTAGCCGTTGCAGCAAATCTGAGGAGCTAGAAGTTTACCGACACTCCAAAAACCCAAAAGAAAAACAAGTGAAAGGCCTGCAAAGGCAAAATAAAGTTGAAATATGGGTCCCACGTGACTGATCACCATGATAAAGTCTGGAAAGCGAGGTTCCCCGGGTTTAGAAATGAAACCCAATCCCCAGAAAGCAAGCGAGCGGTCGAGATCTTCGTCAAAAGAGCCGAGATCAAGCAGTTGAAATAATCAAGGACGCAAAACCAACCACCGTTTCAAACTAACAAATTGTTCTTTGTTTAAATAAGAAACAGGTGCAACTCAAAAGCAACCGTGCAAAAAGCAGATGCAACCAAAAGAAATTGCGCAAGAACTAGAAGGATTTCTTGCAGCATTGACTCCAAAAAGGGAAGTTTCCTCAAAAAATCCTTTCCCGCATGCATGAAAAAAAAAATAATAAAAATATAAAAAGAGAGAAAAAGAAAAATAAGAAATGAAGTTGAAAATGATTCAAACCTAAAGCAGCATAGGGTCCCCAATCCCTAGCCAAACCGTTTCCAACCGAGGACATTCCATTCCTTAGTTGATGCTAACATAGGGTCCCACTCTCTAGTAGACACTAGCATAACCTGGTGATCTTTTCTTTTATAGACACCAGCATAACCTGGTTATCTTTTCCTGACACTGGCATAACCAAGTGATTTTCTTTTCTAAGGCAACAACATAACCTGTTGACCTTTCCAGACACCAGCATAACCTGGTGATCATTTCCTGACAACATCATAACCTGTTGATCATTTCCAAACACTGGCATAACCCAGTGATCTCTTTTTCAGGAAACAGCATAACCTGTTGACCTTTCCAGACACCAGCATAACCTGGTGATATTTTCTTTTCCCGACAACATCATAACCTGTTGATCATCTCCAGACACTAGCATAAATCAATGATCTCTTTTTCAGGCAACAACATAACTTGTTGACCTTTCCAAACAACAACATAACCTGATGATCTTTTCTTTTCCTGACAACGGCATAACCCGTTGATCACTTCCTGACACTGGCATAACCCAGTGATATCTTTTCCCCATGCAACAGCATAACCTGTTGACCTTTCCAGACACCGGCATAACCTGGTGATCTTTTCCTGACAACGGCATAACCCGTTGATCACTTTTTTGACACTGGCATAACCCAATGATCACTTTTTTGACACTGGCATAACCCAGTGATTTCCTTTTCCCGGCAACAGCATAACCTGTTGACCTTTCCAGACACCAGCATAACCTGGTGATCTCTTTTCTTGAAAACGGCATAACCCGTTGATCCTCCCCCAGACATCGGCATAACCTGGTGATCTTTTCTTGACGACAGCATAACCTGTCGATCTTTTCCAACGTAGGGCTCCAATCCCTAGTTGATTTTACTCTTAGGCATAGGGTATCCACTCCCTAGTCTACAATAACTCCGGGTACACCATTCTCGGATTTTCATTGCTTTCAATAATAAAGTAGCATAGGTTCCGTTGCAATAACTCACGAAATTTTCCTAGTGAAAACTGGGGCAGGAAATTTCGTTCGTTTGTTTTGATTTTGCGCAAATTAAAATGGATTCGAGACGACCAAAAGAAGATGTCTCAATAAAAGAAGAACAAGAGAAGACCAAACCCAAAGTACAAAAGCGAAAAAGACGTGGACCGCTCAGGACAAGATTGAAGTCACAAACGGTGCATGTCCCTTCTTGACCTGAAAATGCTGAAGAAGATTGAACCAGCACCTACAACTAACAAGCATCAAGATCCAGATCAAGTCTGTGTAAAAGCAACCAAGATTCAAGATCAGGCTTCAGAAGACTAATAGATAGGACTCTTGTAACTCGTAGTTAATAGGTTTAGCTTACTCTTTTTCATTTTTTGTTACTTTGGTATAATAAGGAGCTCACCAGCAATGACAACAGCAACCGCAGTGAAACCACAGTTACCCGATAGTCCCAGCTACCAAAACTTCCAGAACTACACTGGCCCGATTCCTTTATAGCCAAGGATATGTAGGCAACCTTTGAAGCAGGGTTCGATCAAACTTTTCAAAAACGCTTCACAATGGAGTATGCGAATGGGTAAAGTCGTTCGTAACTGCTCTCTTTGTCTTTGCCCGAAAACTCTTCATGTTTTCGATCAAAGAGGGACAGGTGTGAGAACGTGACACCCACCATATACTCCTACAAAATTCAATAAAATAAATTAATTTTACAACTTTTGTTGAATTTTAGTGTTAATTGTGAATTGTTTTTGCATTGCATATTCATAATTCGTCTTTTAAAATTATTTAAAATTGAATAATTAGGAGCATCATTATTATCAAGGAATTATAAATTTATTATACTTAGCCAAATTAAATGACAAACGAATGATGATTATTTGATGTAATGTAGTTTTGATAACTAATTGCTAAAATTAATTATTTTTATCTGACAAACTATAGATTTAATTAGGAGTATTAAATTAATGGTTTTATTCCTAATTAGTTTATAATTAGACAAAAATAAGGTCAAATTAATTATTACATTTTTTGAATTTAATTAGGTTTGGTTTTAATTAGATTAATTAAGTTTAATTGACCAAAGAGTATTAAAATTGGACCTTGGCTAACTTGCCCAGGCCCAAAAGTAACAATACATCCAGCCCAATTTAACCCCCTACCCGGCCTGCCCCCCCTCCCACGTGACCAAAACGACCCCGTTTAGGCCAAGTTTAATCCCAGCCATTGATCTATTTTGATCCAATGTCTGGGAACTCAACAACTTAATTAATATAAATATGTCCTAAAACTACCCCGACCCTCATTTTCCCAAGAGCCTAACCCCCCAAGTCCCTCCCGTCTCTCTCTCTCTCTCTCTCTCTCTCTCTCTCTCTCTCTTCTCACCAGCCCCGCCGTCTACCACCCCAGTTCCGCCTGCCGGAAATCGCCACCTTCGACGGAGCTCCACCATTCAACCCCAAATTTTCACCAGTCCATCACCCTCTCCCCCTCTTTCCGTATATCCCACCAGTTTTCCCCTATAAGGCCCACAATTGCTCCAATTTCAGATCTAAGAATGACAAACCCTGAAATCCTCCTAAGTTTGATTCTGCCTCGACTCTGTGACTCAAACTCACATGAGTCGATGACTCTTTACAAGAGCCATCGATTCATGTGAGTGGGAGTCTCTTTTGAGTTCTCCAGAGTCCGGCCAAATTTCGGCAAAGTCACCGGAAACTGTCCAAATCCTCAAATTGGTATCCCCCATCCCTTTCTATTTCTTCTGTGTCTTTTATTTATTTATTAATATCATGTGCGAGACTATATTTTTATGCCACTGTTTTCCTTGTATGCATATCACTGTTAGTTTAGGTTTTCGTTTCATGTCACTGTTTTCCTTTACTTATTCTCTTAATTAGTTTAGTTCTAAACCATGTTCTAGTTTTGTCATGTTTAGTTTAATTTGGCTTGTCGATTAATGACTAGGTTTCTTTGATAATCATGCCTTCTTAGTATATGTTAATTAATTAGTATAGATTAATTAGTACAGGCTAATTAGTTGTTTAATGGATTCATTTTAGGTTTCAGATTTGCTTACTATTTTTTTCCCTTAATGTGACTGCCACTTTGAATAATTGCTTCCTTTTCTACTTGATTGTATTAGTCATTAGGGTAGTCAATTAATCGATTATGTAATTAGTGATTAGATAATAAAGAGATAATTGTTCTCGACTAACTAAGTATACATTTGAAACTAAAATAACTAATGGTATAATTAGAAACTAGGTCTAAGAACCTAAATTAACTAATTAAGCTAATTATCGAACCTAACTTCTTAAAAGAAATTAAACTTCTAATTTAATTAAAGGTTTAGTCCTTAATATAATTAATTAAGTTAAAATTAGCCAACACTAACAATTAACCTAATAACCTAACACTATCTCTTAGTTACTAAAAGAGTAATTCTAGGAGGTCCTAAGGGTAGTATAGGATTTTCAAGTAAGGAATATTTGGTGTAACAACCGAAGAACCTTCTAGACTAAAAGAAATATCAGAAATCAGATATTTTAGGGTTAAAAAGGTAATTTCAGGTGCTGAAATTTTCTAGAATGGTGCAGCTGTCCCAAAAGGATAGGGTTGACAGCTGCACTTGTACCATTCTTCAGCCTATTGGATAAGGAATATGCTAAGCATATCCATCCTAAAACCCCTATAAATACCTTACCTGGTTCTCTGAAAATGACACAAATTTTTTGAGAGAATTATACCCACTTGACCACTGAAAAAATCTAAGAGCTACAGACACAAATTCATATTTTGAACACACTTCTACTACTGAAAAATAGACTTCACACACAGATTTCCTATTTTGTTCTGAAATTACTCTTTAGAATTTGAGAAAAGAAGAAATTGAAAAAATAACAAAAAAAATGAATCTGTTTCTGTTTCGTTTTGGGTCTTGAAGACTGGTTTTGGTCGCTGAATTCTTCTACAATCTTCAAATTTTTGGGGTTCTAAACTTGGGCATTTCCTCCTGGGCTGTTTGGTTTAAACACGTGTGTTTCACTGCTGTTGGCTATGGTATTTATTTGGTTGTTGATTTTTCATCTCCTTGACCTTTATTTGGTCAGGTTTTCTTGTTAGTCTTTCTCTAAAGAGGTATGTAATAATTAAACTTTAAATGAAGTTATCAGATTCAGAATTTGAGTTTGTTGGGTGCTGAAATGTTTGATTCATGTGCTGTTTTCGAGATTATGTAAAGTTAAAATTTTGTGATATGTCCATAACCTATGTATGTGGTTTAGAGGTTTTGTGAAGTGCCTCCTGATCTGCCTTGCTTTAACTTCAGCCTTCCTTTGTAGTTGTGTGGTTTTATCCCTAGGTCTAGACTTATAATATGACTACTAGTAAAACAACACTAAGGGAAATGAATCTGACCCCTAATGGTCAGATTCACTCTGTAAAAGTGCTTAAATATCCGTCTTGTGTTTAGATTTGAAAACGTTACTGCTTAAAGCAGCACTAAAAGGAATCGAATCTGACCTCCCTAATGGTCCAATTTCTTCCATATTGATGCATAGGAATTTATGTTATTTGGTTTCAAAATCAATGATGAAGTACATGTTTGAATTATGAAAGGCTGCTAGCTTGAACAGGAGCAGCAGTAGATATTCTTATTTTTATTTATTTATTTTTTAGGAAAATTGTATTTCATAGTGAAATGGTTATGTAATAGAGTAGTTGTTTCTACAGATTTTAAATTTGTAAATAACACTGGACTGGACTCTATAAGAATGTATATTCAGTTGTATTTATTTTTCGGCTGTTTTTTTTTGTCTTCTCTTAACAATCTAAAAGATTTTCGAGTTTCCAAAATTAAGAAAGAAGTTGATTAACTTGGGCAGGTCTGCCTAGGCCATCTGTAATTGGGCCAGACTCGTGAATTTAGCCCAGTTAGGCTCAACGGAGTCTGGACTTGATGTTATGGGCCCAGTAATCACATTAAAGTGATTAGAGGTCAATTACTTTGTAATTTATACAGTAAATATTTTATTTTTATTTTACCAAAAATCTCACACTACTGAATATAGACGATTTCAGAATCAAAACCAAATGATAGAACTAGAATCTGAAAATTTATAAAGTTGTTTTATTCTAAGTAAAAATGGCAAATTCCAGCACTTACGTACTCTAGTTTTCTTTTCTGTCTGATTGAAATTATTTTCCTAAAATGATCAAATGGCTTTAACTTAACAAAAAATAATATCTTCATGTTTGTTTTTTCAAATGACCACTGGTGGAAAAGTTTCTCTTCTTAGGTTCTTCAATCACATACAAATACACTTAACGATTAAATAGGACAAACGGTAGTGAACTATGTTTTGCCTTTATACGATATTATCCATTGTTATATGAATTGAATATGTGTTAGCATGTATCTCTCTCAAATGTTTTATTTTCCTTATCCTAATTCGAACTATGTGTCTCCTTCATTAAAATAACCTAACTTAGGATTTGGCCAAAAGGGGTAAATAACAAGTTGGGCTAAAACATGGCCATAGCCCAAGCATTTGTCCTTTAAATTAGTGAACTTAACTTTAGACGACTTTCTACATATCCTCAAGGTTGAAAGACCCCCTTTGTCACGTCCTAAAATCCATAAGGTCGTGATGGCGCCGGACACCACTGTCAGGCAAGCCAATCATTAATTGGTTAAGTTAAATTCCTATTTTCGCATTTTTAAAATCATTACCTTTCACTTTATTACATAATAACTGAATAAAATCCGCTAAGTAATATGATGGCTTAATATTACATTTTAATAAAATACATCCCAAACACATCCCAGAACCCGGTGTCACAAGTGCATCAGCAAATTCTAAGAATTATACAAATACTACAAAGCTTATTCGAAGTACAAATTGGGCAAGGAATTTAAAATGAAAATAAATACAATATGAGGGAGACTCTGTCGACTGCGGGTCATCTCCGGATGGTGCAGCTCGTCTAAGTATCCAAGTCAGCCACATCGCCGTGTCGAGCATGGCCACTAGCTATGAATGTACCTGTGTAGCATGAGTACGAAAACAACGTGTACTCAGTAAGTATCCCGCCTAACCTCAGAGAGGTAGTGACGAGAGGTCGATTTTGACACTTGCTAGAGGTCAATACAATATAATAGATGAAGGATATCAACATGGTTATTAACATCGAATGACAAATAATGACAGGAAAGATCAACTGTTTCCATAAATTTATAAATTCTCCGATTTCTGTTATTTCATTCAGCAATTTACGTCCATAAGACAATTTAACAGTTCAAGTCACAGATGGTATATAATATGTGTCACGCCCCAAAATCCATGAGGTCGTGATGGCGCCGGACACCACTGTCGGGCAAGCCAATCATTAATTAATAGAAGTGAAATTTCCTGTTTTAGCACTTTCGAAATCGTTACTTTTCATTTTTATACATAAAATCTATATAGAAATCCATTTCGTAGGAAAAGCAACAGTTCATTTATGTAAAAACACAACCCAAATACATATATCCCAGAACCCGGTGTCACAAGTGCATGAGCGGATTCTAAAAGTTTATACAATTATTACAAAGCTTGTCCGAAATACAGATTGGACAAGTGATTTAGAAATAAAAATACAGTACATAGAGGGTGACTCTGTCGGCTGCGGGTCGTCTCTGAGTAATGCAGCTCGCCTAAGTCTCCAAGTCAGCCTTATTGCTATGATAGTACCTGTGCAACAAAAATACACAGCAAGTGTAGTATGAGTACGAAAACAACGTGTACTTAGTAAGTATCCCGCCTAACCTCAGAGAGGTAGTGACGAGTGGTCGACTTGACACTTTCTATAAGTTAGTCTAGTATAATTTCAGTGAGACACTAAGCATGGATATCATAGACATATTTAATAATTACCAGGGAATAAGAAATATCAATTTGAATCATATTTAGCACCTTAAACTTTCGTCATTTCAGTTTGGCAATTAAATAATAATCAAGAGTAAGAAGCATAGACTTACTTCACATTCTTACATATCAATTCTTATTCTTTTTGACTGGCAAGTTCATAACTCTTTATACTAATAAACAAGTATAAATCATAGAAAGTATGTAGCATTTATCATATGCAAACAACTGCCGAGGGTCGAACGGCGCGGACCAACAATAAAAAATTGTGCACTGCCGAGGGTCGAACGACTTGAACCATAGATGCCACTATTCACCCCCCTCGCGAATCGATCATGCGACGCGGTTATACATATAAATAAATACGGCTAGCCTGCTCGCGAATCATACATGCGACTCAGGTGCTCATATGTACACGTATTCACACAATAGATTCATATTTAATTAGGAAGACAGCTTCTCAAATTCAAGTGAAAAGAATTCTCCTTAGGTGAACATGAAGATATAGGTTAAAACATTTCTGGAAAATCTTTTGCCAAGTTTTAATAAGGTTTTAAAAACATCACTGGTTCCTCAGGAACACAATCATACAAGGAAGATTCCATTTTTCTTTTAAAATGATTGAGGAAAGTAAGTTCAGGTTCTTTCAAATATTAGATTCCTAACTTGGTAATATCACCCGACAAACATCTTTTATAGGATCACAAGTATAACAATTAAGGCATGCTAGTGGGTCCTAGACTACCCGGACATGGTATAACTGTAGCTACGCACGGACTCGTGTCACCTTGTGCGTACGTATCCCCCGCAAGTAATTTCATATATTTATTTTGTTCACCTAAGGGGACAATTCCCCCTCAAAAAGTTAGAAAGGAGACTTACCTCGCTCCGAAATTCCATAAACGACCTCCAAGCCCTTTCGACGACTCGAATCGTTGCAAAATGCTCCGGAACTAGCCAAATAACAGAAAACTAATGAGAATATACTCAAATACTTGTTAACAATTCAAATTATACAAATTCCCAACTCCGCTTAGTGAATTGACCAAAATTCCCTTGGGCCCACGTGCCCAGATTCCGAAATTTCTCGAAGATATACTCTACCCATAACTTCACTAGTTCAATTATACAATTTATTCAAATATTCATGCTCAACTCTTGGCTAAAATCCACTTTTACCAACTTTCTAGGTTTTCTCCAAAACCCCATATTTTCCCAAAATTCATGTTCAATCCATGTAATAATCTTGTATTTAACTTAGAAACGTGAAGGAGTTACTTACCTTGTGATTCATGATGAAAATGCTCTNCATGCTCAACTCGTGGCTAAAATCCACTTTTACCAAATTTCTAGGTTTTCTCCAAAACCCCATATTTTCCCAAAATTCATGTTCAATCCATGTAATAATCTTGTATTTAACTTAGAAACGTGAAGGAGTTACTTACCTTGTGATTCATGATGAAAATGCTCTCTTGAAGCTCCTCCAAAATCGCCCAAACCAAAGAAGAAATGAAGAAATGACCAACCATTCTCGGTTTTTAAAACAATCTGCCCAGGTCGTTTTCCGCACCTGCGGTCTTCTGCTCGCACCTGTGCTTCCTGTCACGATCCAAATTCCCACCATTTAGGCCGTGACGGCGCCTAACGTTGAACCCGTTAGGCCAGCCAACGTATAGCTTGCAATAGCAATTTAAAACTATTTAATAAGAGATAAACCGTTAACCTTTCAACTTTAACTAATTCAATCATATACTGGATCATTTGTGGGAAACCGTGTAACCGTACATCAAAACATACCTTTCCTTTATTTCTCCTTTGCATATTTCCCAACAATAATCTTTCCAACATCGATAATAAAATGCTAACTTGTCAACTTCAACCATTTAACCGAAAATCGATAACATGTTTTTTCCTTCTTTCACATTCCCGACAGAATCCTTCAAGCATTGCTAATAAAGATAACGAAACTTTAAATGCGGAAAGTAAGAACATAACAATCATGAAATAACGTAAACTCTCAAAACCGGGGTGTCACAATCTCACGGACTAGCTACTAGAATACTAAATATAAGTCTGGAATGAAAATACAACATTGTCTTGAAAATNATATGTACAAGAATTAACCGATAATGAAGACAAGTATGATCAAATAGAAGAGATATGGGAACAAATAAGGGACAAGTATTAACAAGGCAGCAATAATATCGGAACTTAAACGATAAAATAAGATATGTGTACATGCTGGGGATACAGGAAAAAAAACATCTAATTCACGACGGTACAGAGAGAATGCGGCTAGAAAGTAAAGACAGAAACCGAAGAAACAACTATCAGTATACGGGAATCAACCAAATAACAAAGCACAGCATGTCCCCTCGTGCGTAATCTCAAATATCAAATCGGCACGGCATG
>MDKH01235302.1:0-19877 GCA_005239495.1 Nicotiana undulata | reverse complement strand
TATATCAATAATGGCTCAATAAATCAAACCCATAGCCTAATTATTCATTTCAAAGCATTCTTCATAAGATTCTGAAATTTGACCCCGGGCCCGCTTGGTCCAAACATGAGGCTCGGACCAAAACCCGATCACCCATAACCCCACGAGTTAGAATATATGATTTGTGTTAAGATTCGACCCCAAATGGAGGTTGAATTATTCAAAATTCTAAAAATCCAACTTTACCTAGAATCCTTAATTCCTACTTTAATTTCCATGTTTTTAGGCCTAGAGTTTAGTGATTAATTGAATAAATTAAGAGGAAACGAGGTCAAGAGCACTTACCTATGGAGTTATGGCAGTTGGGGAGCTTGATTTTCGCTTATGGGTGGGTTTGAGGAAGAAGGGGGAAGTGAAAAATGGGAGTGACCCGTATAAGGTTCTGTTTTGGTATTAAAAATTACTGAACACGTTTGTGCTCTGCGATCGTAGAAGAGGACTGGATGATACTCTACGCAATCGCAGGAAGACCTACGCGATCGCAGAGCCTAAGGTCCCCCACCCTGTGGGATCGCAGCACCCCCCACGCGACCATACTGACCAAATTACCCCAGACCCCTGACTCGACTAATACCCTATGCGATCGCGGAGCTGGCATTGCGATCGCATAGAGCACCTGGGACCCCTACCAATCTAATGTTTTGCGATCGCGGAGATGTATATGCGATCGCACTGAAGAAAAGGCCTGACACCAGAAAACTAACAAAAACCAGATTTTCCTATGTTTTCTCACCCCGTAACTCACCCGAGCCCTCGGGGCTCAAAGAAAAACACACACACGACTCCCAAAACATCCTACGGACTTGTTCAAGCTTTTGAATCATAAAAATATCATCAAAAACCACGAATCAAACCCCAAAATCGAATTAATCAAACTTAAGAACTTTGAAATTCTAGAATTCATTTCAACACGCCGAACCGGCCTAAACCACTCGGAATGACTTCAAATTTTGCAGATAAGTTATAAATGACACAACAGAACTATTCCCGATCTCACAATTTCATTCGGACCTTGGGAACCTAAAATCACCTCTCAAGCCAAATTTCAAATTCTTTAGAAACCCCACAAGTTCATTAACTCCATTTTTCTTCATTTGGATCCGAAACCAATCAAATCAAGCCCGTTTTACACCAAATTTTACAGATAGGACAAATAACATATATCAAACCTATTCCGGGCTCCGGAACCGCAATACGGGCCTGTTAACACGGTTTTCACATATATATTCATTTTCAAAAGCCTTTATTATTTTCAAAAAACAATTTTCTTTAAAAATTCATTTCTCGGGCTTGGGACCTCGAAATTCGATTCCGGGCATACGCCCAAGTCCCATATTTTCCTACGGACCCTCCGGGACCGTCACATCACGGGTCCGGATCCGTTTATCAAAAAAGTTGACCAAAGTAAACTTTATTCAATTATTCAATTCAAAAATCTCATTTTTATCAAATTTTCACATGGAAGTTTCCCGGCTACCTGCCCGGGCTGCGCACGCATATCGAGGTGAGATTAACTGAGGCTTTCCAGGCCTCGGAACACAGATTTAGCTGGAATTACTTAGGATGACCTTTTGGGTCATCACAAATTTGGACCCTGACCCCATACCCCACTTTTACCCGGTGTTGTCGCACCCCCTTGAGTGCGTTCGCATAGGGTAATTTACCTGGACACCAGAAACTAGCAATTACACCAGATATTTCAACCTTTTAGCACCCCGAAACATACCCGAAACTCACCCGAGCCCTCGGGGCTCAGAACCAAATACACACACGATTTCAAAATCATCCTACAGACTTATTCAAGTAATTAAACCACCAAAATAACATCAAAAATAAAGAATTAAACTCCAAAATCCATAGAACTTTCTCAAACTTCATAAACTAACAAATTTTCCATTTTTGATCCGAAACACGTCAAACCAAGTCCGTATCTTACCAAATTTTACAGATAACTCATATAATATATATTGAACGTGTTCCGGGCTTCGGAACCATAATACGGGCCCGGTAACACGGGTTTCACATCAAAATGTTATTTCAAAGTCTTTATTATTTTCGGAAAACAATTTCCTTTAAAAATTCATTTCTCGGACTTGGGAACTCGGAATTTGATTCCAGGCATACGCCCAAGTCCCATATTTTCCTACGGACCGTCCAGGACCATCAAATCACGGGTCCAGGTCCGTTTACCGAAAATGTTGACCAAAGTCAACTTTAATCAATTAATTATTATAAATTCAACTTTTCATCAAGTTTTCACATAAAGGCTTCCCGGCTACGCGCCCGGGCTATGCACGCACATCAACGTGAGATTAACGGAGGCTCTTGGGGCCTCGGTACACTATTTTAGTTAAATTTACACAGGATGACCTTTTGGTACATCACAATCTCCACCTCTAAAACAAACGTTCGTCCTCGAACAGACATAGAAGGGTACTTAAATCGGGGAAAATGTGGGGATATCGGCTTCGCATATCGGGCTCGGACTCCCAGGTAGTTGCCTCAACATGCTGACCTCTCCACTGAACACGAACCAAAGGATAACTCTTCGATCTCAACTAACGAACCTGCCGGGCTAATATGGATACCGGATCCTCCTCATAAGATAAATCCTTGTCCAACTGGACACCGCTGAAGTCGAGTACATGAGATGGATCCGAAATATACCTCCAGAGCATAGACACATAAAACACCGGGTGCACGGCTGACAAAATAGGTGGCAAGGCAAGTCTGTAGGCCACCGCTCCTACCTTATCCAAAATCTCAAATGGACCAATGTACCTAGGGCTCAACTTGCCCTTCTTACCGAACCTCATCACGCCCTTAATAGGCGACAATCAAAGGAATACCCGGTCTCCTATCATGAATGCCAAATCTCGAACTCTGCGATCCGCATAACGCTTTTTCCTGGACTGAGTTGTACGTAGTCTATCCTGAATGAACTTCACCTTGTCCAAGGCATCCTGGACTAACTCAGAACCCAACAATCTAGCCTCTCCCGGCTCAAACCATCCGACTGGAGACCGGCACCGTCTACCATACAACGCCTCGTACGGAGCCATCTGAATGCTTGACTGATAGCTGTTGTTGTAGGCAAACTTAGCTAAAGGCAAGAACTGGTCCCATGAACCACCAAAATCAATGACACAAGCCCGCAACATATCCTCCAAAATATGAATAGTGCGCTCGGACTGTCCGTCCGTCTGAGGATGGAATGTTGTGCTCAACTCAATCTGTGTGCCCAACTCTCGCTGAAAAACTCTCCAGAAGTGGGAGGTGAACTGAGTACCTCGGTCTGATATAATGGATATGGGCACCCCATGCAATCTGTAAGAACCCGTAAAATTTCTTGTTTAAAATAATGCCCGAATAAGTCCCCGAGTTGTTATAACTGTAGAAATTCTTAAAACGGACCTTATTTGTGTAAAAGTACCCCAAAATTTGAAAGAACAAATTTTCCAGAAGTTGGGCATTATGAGACGCACTATACAATCACATAACGGGTATGCAGACCGCAAAGTGGTCGCATACCTGGGCAGGCCACTGCCCAACTTGAGGACAACTATGCGGTCCATTATGCGATCGCATTTCGGTTTTGCGGACCACATAGTTGTCGCATTCTTGCCTTGTGATTTTGTGAGGGAGGTTATGCGACGCACTATGCGATCGCATAACGTTTATGCAGATCGCATAGTGGTCGCATACTTGCACAATGTCTTTTTAATTTTAGCCCTCCTGGAGGGCTATTCTGCGGTCGTCTCTGTGGACCGCATGTCAGGAATGCGATCGCATTCCTGAACGCATTCCTGTGTCGGGTTCCTAATTTTTCTAATTTTAAAACCTGACCCCCAGTTCATTAAAACACCCACCCCTTCATTTTTACCAATCTTCTGAACAAAATAGAGAGAAGGAAATGAGAGTTCTTGAGAGAGAAAGTGGTTCTTCCACCAAAGTGAGTTTCAAAGTCCCTCAGGCCTGATATTTTGAGTAATCTCCTTCTCCCTCATTCTAGCAGGTAAGGGTTTCCAACCCTTTTTCCATTAATTTTCTGATTTTAAACAAAGGGAGGATTAGCATGAACTAATTCTTGAAAATACTAACTAAGACCTTGCATGCATATTTAATAATGGTGTTAATCTAGTAAGAGGGAGTGGTTTGGGGTAAATTTCACAAAGACGGGGTTGGTAATCTAATGGGGTCACATATTGTTTGGCAAAATGCTTAAGAGAGTCCGAATTGCATGCATGACTTCCAATTCTGAGTTGAATATGTTTAATTGTGAACTAGATTGCGGTACTAGTCGGTTCGATGATTTGTGAGTAAAAGTTACAAAGAGATTTCGACTCCAGGTATGTATGGCTAACTTTAACCCTTGTAAAATCCCTCTTGTTGTGGTAAGCATACAGTATGTGTACTTATATGAAAATATGTGAATTGACTGTCTAGTTGATTTCCACCCCACTGTTTTAGATGAACTTTTGAATTGTGACTTGGCGTGCCTACTTTATTATGTGCAAAGATGGTAGTTGTTTAAAGTTACTGATATGAAGCATTGTAAATAAGATGAACGGTTATGGCAACACCTTGTGCATAAATTGCTGCTTGATGAAAGTTTGGGGTGCCTTGAGCCCAAGTAAATGAATTGTCAAATGTGAACTTGTGATCCTTGAAAGGAAGGCCCATGTGATGAAATTGTTTGGTGTTGTTGTTGAATTTGGAATCCTTGAAAGGAAAGTTCTGATAATGAAATTGTTGTTGTTGTTTCTGTTGTGATGAAAATTATTGGTGGTGTTGTTTTTGAAATATAAATTGTCAGGCACGGTCGGGTTGCGCGCCGCAACACGAAGTAATAAGGTGTGGGTTGTGGTGATAAGGGTGAAAAAAATATTGTCAGGCGGGGTCGGGTTGCGCGCCGCAACACGAAGTAATAAGGTGTGGGTTGTGGTGATAAGGGTGGCCGAGGTAATAAGGGTGGAAAAGTGATCTTTATCACTATTGATATGAAATTGATGAAACTCGTGAATGTGGTGGTGTTGAAAAGGGAAAAAGGAGAGATTGTAAAATTGTTGACTTTGATTGTCTCTTTCCGTGTGTTTGATTGTTGGTCCCATTGCTGTCCTTTTCTTATCTGTGTATTGGTTTATTGTACTTGGGATAAAGTTTGTTCATAGATACTAGTACTATTCCACAGTACTAACGTCCCTTTTGCCGGGGGCGCTACATCTTTTATATGGATGTAGGTGGTTCCATAGCAGGTAGCTCTGCCCGCCGTTAGTGGTACCTCATCTTCATCTCTGCAGCAGTTATGGCCAGCCCCTCTTCTCCTCGGGGCCGTATGTGGATCATACCACCTTCTTTTGTTTTATGTTGTAAAGGTATAGCCGGGGCCTTGTTACCGGCAAGTTATGTAAAATCCCTAGTATTCGTAGAGGCTCCGTAGACATGATGTGGGTGTATATATGTATTTTTGGGTAGTAACAGTACGTACTCGAAATCGTGGATAATGTTGGTAAAGTTATGTATGTATTATGTATGTTTGAATATCAATCGTTGAAATGTTAAAAGAGGAAACAAATGGAGATATGTGTAAAATGTACTTTGAAACTAAAATCGGCTAACTCACATGAAATAGCGTATGTTATGAACGCGGGGTAATACGTTGGGCATGAAAGGCAAATCCAGGTCCGCTTGACTGGGTTCACCCAGTTAGGCGCCGGTCTCGTCCCTCGATTTTTGGGCGTGACAAAATCTAACAATCTCTCTCATATAGATCTTTGCCAACATCTCCGCTGAATACGAAACTGATACCGGAATGAAATGTGCTGACTTGGTCAGCCTATCCACAACGACCACACCGCATCAAACATCCTCTGAGTCCGTGGGAGTCCAACTACAAAATCCATGGTGATACGCTCCCACTTCCACTCGGGAAGCTGAATCTGCTGCATCAAACCACCGGGTCTCTGGTGCTCGTACTTAACCTGCTGACAGTTCAAGCACCGAGCTACATAAGCTACAATATCCTTCTTCATCCTCCGCCATCAATAATGCTGCCGCAAGTCCTGGTACATCTTTGCGGCGCCCGGATGAATTGAATACCGGGAACTATGGGCCTCATGTAGTATCAACTCACAAATAGTATCAACATCAGGTACACAAATACGACCTTGCATCCTCAGAACTCCCTCACCATCAACTGTGAACTGCTTGGCACCTCCGTGCCGGACTGTATCTCTAAGAACACATAAATGACGATCATCATACTGCCTAGCCGAATACGATCATACAATGAAGAACGGGCCACGGTATGGGCCAAAACACTGCCAGTCTCAGAAACCTCCAATCTCACAAATCGGTTGGCTAAATCCTGAACATCCAAAGCCAGAGGTCGCTCTCCGACTGATAAATAAGCAAGACTACCCATGCTAGCCGACTTCGGCTCAAGGCATCGGCTACCACATTGGCCTTTCCTGGATGATAGAGAATGGTAATATCATAATCCTTCAGCAACTCTAACCACCTCTTCTGCCTCATGTTCAACTCCTTTTGCTTGAACAGATGCTGCAAACTCTTGTGATCCGTGAACACCTCACATGGCACACCATACAAATAATGCCTCCAGATCTTCAACGTATGAACAATAGCTGCTAACTCCAAATCATGGACGGGATAGTTTTTCTCATGAACCTTTAACCGACGAGAAGCATAAGCTATAACCTTTCCCTCCTGCATCAATACTGCACCAAGTCCCACCCGTGAAACATCACAATACACGGTATAAAGCCCTGAACCTGGGGGAAAAACTAACACCAGTGTCATGGTCACGGCTGTCTTGAGCTTCTGAAAGCTCGCCTAACACTCACCAGACCACCTCAACTGAGCACCCTTCTGGGTCAACCTGGTCATCGGGGCTGCTATAGATGAAAAGCCCTCCACAAATCGGCGATAATACCCCGCTAAGCCCAAGAAGCTCCGAATCTCTATAGCTGAAGTGGGCTTGGGCCAATCTCTGACTGCTGAAGTCTTCTTGGGATCCACCTTAATACCCTCTGATGAAACCATATGGCCTAGAAATCCAACCGAACTCAACCAAAACTCGCACTTGGAGAATTTAGCATACAACTGACTGTCCCTCAGAGTCTGGAGGATGACTCTAAGGTGCTGCTCATGCTCCTCTCGGCTGCGAGAGTATATCAATATATCATCAATGAAAACAATAACGAGCGAGTCCAAATAAGGCCTGAACACTCGGTTCATCAACTCCATGAATGCAGTGGGGGAATTTGTCAACCCAAATGACATCACCAAGAACTCATAATGCCCATAACGAGTGCGAAAGGTTGTCTTAGGGACATCAGAAGCCCTAATCCTCAGCTGATGGTAACCAGACCTCAAGTCTATCTTGAAGAACACTGTAGCACCCTGAAGTTGGTCAAATAGATCTTCAATCCTCGGCAAAGGATACTTATTCTTAACAGTAACCTTGTTCAAGTGCCGGTAGTCAATGCACATCCTCATTGAGCCATCTTTCTTCTTGACAAACAACACTGGAGCACCCCAAGGAGAAACACTTGGCCTAATGAAACCTTTATCCAACAATTCATGCAACTGATCCTTCAACTCCTTTAACTCTGGCGGGGCCATACAATAAGGCGAAGTAGAAATGGGTTGAGTGCCGGAGCCAACTCAATGCAAAAGTCAATATCCCTGTCGGGTGGCATACCCAGCAGGTCAGCAGGGAATACCTCTGGAAATTCACGAACCACGGGCACAGACTCCAGGGAAGGAACCTCGGTACTAGAATCACGAACATAGGCCAGATAAGCCAAACAACCCTTCTCGACCATGCGCCGAGCCTTCATATAAAAAATAACTCTTCCAGAAGAATGACTAGGAGTCCCTCTCCACTCTAAACGAGGCATTCCCGGTAAGGCTAATGTCACTATTTTGGCATGAGTCTAGAATAGCATGATAGGGAGATAGCCAATTTATCCCCAATATAACATCAAAGTCGACCATATCAAGAAGCAAAAGATCAACCTGAGTCTCCAGACCACCAATAACTACTAAGCAAGCATGGTAGACTCGATCTACCACTATAGAATCACCCACCGGTGTAGACACATGCACAACAAATACTCAAGGAATCACGGGGCATACTCAAATAAGGGGCAAAAATTGAAGACACATAGGAGAATGTAGAACCTGGATCAAATAACACGGAAGCCTCTCGGCTGCAAACTGAAACCGTACCTATAATAACTGCATCAGAAGCCTCAGCATCAGGTTGGGCAGGAAAAGCATAGCACCGGGGCTGAGCCCTCCAACCTGCACATCTCTGGGTCTACCTGCTACTGGCTGACCTCTACCTCTCATGGCCTGTCCTCCACCTCTATGAGTCTGACCTCCACCTCTAGCACCACGACCACCTCCCCTAGCTGGCTGAGGGGGTGGGGGTGCATCTGCTGCGGAGACCATGGCACGAGAACCATGACATTGAAAAATACCAGAAGCTCTAGGGCAATACCTCGCAATGTGCCCCGAAAAACCACAAGAATAACAAGGCCTCTACTGATGTGGCTGCTGACTCTGGAACTGACCCTGTCGGCCCAAATAACCACCCTGAAAACTCTGAAGTGGCGGTGCACTGATAGGTGCTGATGGTGCACTAATATGAGATGGCGGTGCACTGTGAGATACCTAAAGTGCCGACTGTTAGGGTCTTGGAGGATGACCTCTGCCGAAAGAATCCCTTCTTCCAGATGAGGCTTCACTGAATCGGCCGAAGTGACAGGGCCTCTTGCCAGCCCCCTGACCTCCCCCCTGTGACAAAATCATCTCAATCCTCCTGGCCACATTGGCCGTATCCTGGAACGAAATATTAGTACCTGACTCCCTGGCCATCTGAAGTCTGATAGGCTGAGCTAAACCTTCAATAAATCTCCGCACTCTCTCACGATCAGTGGGAAGTATCATAAGTGCATGCCTGGCTAGAGTGATGAACCTGGTCTCGTACTAAGTGACAGACATAGGTCCTTGCTGGAGGCGCTCAAACTGCCTCTGAAGATCCTCCCTCTGAGTAACTGGAAGGAACTTCCCCAAGAATAACTCGGAGAACTGAGCCCAAGTCAAAGGTGCAGACCCAGCTGGCCTGGTCAAGCAATAGTCCCTCCACCAAGTCTTGGCAGAACCCGAAAGACGAAAAGTAGGAAAATCAACTCCATTGGACTCTACTATGCCCATGTTCCGAAGAACCTCATAACAACTGTCCAAATAATCCTAGGGATCCTCTGATGGTGCACAAGTGAAAATAGTAGTGAATAACTTGGTGAACCTATCCAATCTCCATAGAGCATCTGCTGACATAGTTGCTCTCTCAACTGCCGGTGTCACAATACCCGGCTGAGATACTCCGGCTCTCTGAGGTGCCGGAGTTTGAAACTAAGTGGCAAACTGCTCGGGTGTGTGAGTAGCAAGAGTCTGGGTCCCTCCTCCAGCTTGAGAACCAGCAGGTGTAGTAGGAAGAAGACCGGTCTGAGCCATACTCTCCATAAGTCCCACCAAGCAGACTAGAGCGTCCTGAAGCACTGGGGTGGCAATGAACCCCTCTGGGACCTGAGCTGGTCTGACTGGAACCGTCTACGCAGGAACCTCACCGGCATAGTCAACATGTGGGTCCTCTACTGGAGTTGCTGGTCTAGCTCTACCTTGGCCTCTAGCACGGCCTCGGCCTCGGCCCCGGCCCCTCGTAGGAGCTGCAATAGGAGGATCAGGCTGCTGATCAGTCGATAAGGAAACACACGTTCTCACCATCTGCGAGAGAGTAGAATAGAGACTCAATTAGTATTCAGAATTCAAATGGCACGACAGAGAAGAAGAAATGTGAAGACATTCCTAACTTTGCAGCCTCTAGGGGATAAGTACAGATGTCTCTGTACCGATTCCTCAGACTCTACCAAGTTTTTCCGTGAGTTGTGAGACCTAAGAAACCCAGCGCTCTGATACTAACTTTTTACGACCCGAAATCCCACCTTCAGGTCGTGATGGCGCCTAACATTTCACCCGCTAGACAAGACAACGTGTTAAACGAATTAATTTATTAACAAGTGAAAGAAATGAACACTGACTAGATAAATGTGATAAAATGCGAAAGTACAAAACCTAGAAATGGAGTCACAATCTCACGAACCAGTCTAAGATTTAACTAAAGACAACAATTTGAAATAAGACGATATATCTGTCTGGAAATACATAGATGACAGAATGAAAGATAGACAGTGACGCCGAGATCCACGAACGCCTGCGGAACTACCTCGGTGTCGTCTGAAATGGACTGAAGGATACTCCCTCCAATGATGTCCATCGGGTCCGGCTACGTAATCTGCACAGCATAAAGAAGTGCAGGTGTAGCATCAGTACAACCGACCCCATGTACTGAGTAAGTGCCGAGCCTAACCTCGGCGAGGTATTGACCAGGCTAGACACGACAACAACAATTTACCTGTACAGTTCTATAATATCTACCAAAGAAAATGGCAAGAAATAAGCAGTTAAGCATGGTAATATGGGGACAAGTAATGGGGTAACAAGTGAGAAGAGACCACGAATAACTGAACAAACAATAATTCAAAAGAATCAAGTTAACAGGACATAATAACTCAAACAAGAATTGTACACGGCATCACCCTTCGTGCTTTTACTCTCACCCTCACAATGCAATGCGTAATTGAAAGATATATAAATAATGGCACGACATCACCCTTCGTGCTTTTACTCTCATCCTCCCAATGCAATGTGTAAATGAAAGCAATAAAAATAATGGAACGGCATCACCCTTCATGCTTTTACTCTCTTCCTCACTATGCAATGTATAGATAAAAGTAATGTAAAACATGGCACGACATCACCCTTCGTGCTTTTACTCTCTTCCTCACTATGCAATGTATAGATAAAAGTAATGTAAAACATGGCACGACATCACCCTTCGTGCATTTACTCTCTTCCTCACCATGCAATGTATGAAATGAATGAGTTGAATACACGGAATCACCCTTCGTGCTTTACACTCTTCCTCACCCAAATCAACAACAAATGACAACTTGGCAAGGAATTTAACAACATGGAATACAATTCAAAACCACCCAGCAAGGGGAAAACATCAACCAATATAATAACAATGCCCGGCAAGGGACCCAACTATAACCAATCTCTTACAAGTATATAACGTAATGAATTGAGTCCTCGACTGAAATATCATATCACAAGTACTTAACGGATAATCTCAGCAATTCAACAACTTTCCAAAGGAAACTACTTCAAAACACAATAAACAACGGAACTACTTCAAAACACAATAAACATCGGAATAGTAACAGGTAATTCACCAAATTAGACTCACGTGCATGCTTGACAAATAATTCATAGGTACTCGTCACCTCACCTATACATTGAACATGATAATACAAGTAGCACATATGAGTCAATACCTATTCCCTCACTAAAGTTAGGCCAAACACTTACCTCGGCTCCAAAAATGCAAATCAAGCCTCTAGCACTGCTTTCCCTTTCAAATCCAACTCTGAAACGATAGTATCTAAGCATAATCGACTCAATAATATTAATAATGACTCAATAATTCAATCCCAAAGTCTAATTATACATTTTCCATCGTTCTTCCAAAAGTACCAAAAATTGACCCTGGGCCCGATCGGTCCAAACACGAGGTTCGGACCAAAACCCGATCACCCATTCCCCCACGAGTCAGAATATACAATTTGTTTCGTAATCCGACCCTAAAACGAGGTTGAATTCCCAAAATTTCCAAAAGACCTAAATCTACACAAAACCCCCAATTTCTACCCTTAATCTCATCTTTTTAGGCCTAGAATCTTGTGATTATTGATGAAAATGGAAGAAAGTAGAGCTAAGTTTACTTACCTATGAAGCTATGGAGGAGGAGCTCTTCAAAATCGCCTATGGGGAGTGGGGAAGAAGAAGGGTTATTAAAATATGGTGAAAATCCCGTAATGAAGTCTGTTTTTGACACTTAAAACCACTCGGTAAAAATACACTATGCGTTCGCGACCCCTTGGCCGCGTTCGCACAGTGTTAGCAAGATTGGCCTATGCGTTCGCGTGCCAGGAGCCGCGTTCGCACAGGCCTGGCACTACCTAGCCCCCAGGTCCCCCTAATAGCCTATGCGTTCGCACCCCTTAACCCCGCGTTTGCACAACTTTGCCTATCCTACCTTTCGCGTTCACACCCAATGTGGTGCGTTCGTATAGCTCTGCCTAACATATCCTTCGCGTTCGCACCCAATGTGGTGCGTTCGCATAGAGAAATTTGGACCCTGACCCCAGACCCCATATTTACCCTGTGCGTTCGCACCCCCTTGAGTGCGTTCGCATAGGGTAATTTACCTGAACACCAGAAACCAGCAATTACACCATATATTTCAACCTTTTAGCTCCCCGACACCTACCCAAAACTCACCCGAGCCCTCGGGGCTCAAAACCAAATACACACACGACTTCAAAATCATCCTACTGACTTATTCAAGTAATTAAACTAGCAAAATAATATCAAAAACAATGAATTAAACTCCAAAATCCATAGAATTTTCTCAAACTTTATAAACAATCAAATTTTCCATTTTTTATCCGAAACACGTCAAACCAAGTTCGTTTATTACCAAATTTTATAGATAACTCATATAATATATATTGAACCTGTTCCGGGCTCCGAAACCATAATACGGGCCCGGTAACACGGGTTTCACATCAAAATTCATTTTCAAAAGTCTTTATTATTTTCAGAAAACAATTTTCTTTAAAAATTTATTTCTCGGACTTGGGACCTCGAAATTTGATTCTGGGCATACGCCCAAGTCCCATATTTTCCTACGGACCCTTCGAGACTGTCAAGTCACGGGTCCGGGTCCGTTTACCGAAAATGTTGACCAAAGTCAACTTTAATTAATTAATTATTATAAATTCAACTTTTTATCAAGTTTCCACATAAAGGCTTCCCGGCTACGCACCCGGGCTGCGCACGCACATCGAGGTGAGATTAACAGAGGCTCTCGAGGCTTCGGTACACTGTTTTAGTTAAATTTACACAGGATGACCTTTTGATACATCACAAGCCTACTTTGCAATATCCCAAAATTCACCCCCAGGCCCAGATGCTCAGATTCCAAAAATTTATGAAGGAGATACTTACCCATATCCTAAGGATAATTAATATATAGTTTGTGTATGATTCCATGGAAAATTCCGTGGTAATTCTTCCATTTTTCATAAAACCTAGGTTTTTACTCTAACCCACAATTTTCCACTAATTAGTGTATTAATCTACCTAGGAATTCAAGTATTCAACTTAGTTAGTAGTAGGAATTACTTACCTCACAATTGCTAGAAGAAATCTCCTCTTTGAACGCTCCCAAAATCGCCCACACCAAATGAAATTTGGAGAAGAAGTGAAAATTTACCTCACAGCCTCCAAACGCACCCTTGTGCGATCGCATCTCCAGCCGATGCGATCGCACAAGCCCTCAACTGTAGCCCCAACCCTTCCTCTCCTGCGATCGCACTGCACCCCTTGCGATCGCATAGGCCAAGTTCCAGCCCCCTTAAATTTATTTTTTCGCGATCATGCACTATGGACCGCGATCGCATAGAACAGAGTGACACCAGAAAACAACAGCAGCAGATAGGGGGAAAATTGTCCGAAACCACCCCGGAAACACCCTCGAGGTCCCTGGGACCCCGTGCAGTTATTCCAACAAGTCCCAAATCATCCCACGGACTTGCTCGAGCCTTCAGAATACCCAAAAGAACGCTAAAACTCAAAATCACACCTCAAAACCCCTAGAATCAAACTTATGAACTTTAAATTCTAGAATTTGCTAACAACGCGCCGAACCGACCTATACAACTCGGAATGACACCAAATTTTGCAAGCAAGTCATAAATGACATAACAGAACTATTCCTGGTCTCGGAATTCCGTTCGAACCTCAATTGCACGAAAACACGTTCCAAGCCTCAATTCTTAAACTTAAGGAATCATATTTCCCTGTTTGGCGCCGAAACGCTCCCGAGTCATCCAAAATCCATTCCGGACACACGCCCAATTCTGAAATCATCATACGAAACTACCGGAACTGTCGAAACTCGATTTCGAGGCCGTTTACTCAAAATATTGACCGAAGTCAAACTTGGCTTTAAAGGCCAACCTTAAGGAATTAAGTGTTCCTATACCATTCCAAACTCTTCCAAATCCCTAACCACCCTTCCACACAAGTCATAAATCATAAAAAAAACACTAGGGGAAGTTTCATTTAGGGGAACGTGGTCCTAATACACAAAATGACCGGTTGGGTACAAATTACGTTTGTTTGTGGAGATATCATATGAGAATGGACAACGGACGATGATCGGTTATGTTTGAAATAATTGAAGGATATGAATATTTAAAGGAAACTGGAGCGAAGATTGCTCATGTTAGGATAATGGTTACCTCCCGGATCATATGCAAACTGAAAATACAATATATTCATATAGATTATTGTAATTTTAAACATGATACAAATTCCCTTCGGACCATGGATATTATGTTTGGACGGTGAAGATGATGTCCTGAGACCATGATATCTTTGTCGCACCCCCCTTTTTGCTCGCGGAGTCGGGTTTTCGACGTTTTTGGGGACAACTCATTTCCTTTTGGGAAAGGGGTACGGAATTTGAAGAGTCACCACCTAAAAGATTTAAGGTGCGTTAGGGAACCTAATGCAAATAACTCATAAACCGGTTTAAATTACCAGAGATTGGTTAAGGGCTCAAAATTACCTTGAGGGGAAGGTGGTAGGCTGTCACGACTCAAATTCCCAACCTTAAAGATCGTGATGGCGCCTAACATCACACTCGCTAAGCAATCCAATGTTAGAGTTCGGTTATCTACTTTGCTTTGATTATCCATTTAGACATAATACAATAATTTAAAGTAAACTTAATCTAATTGTTTCAATAAATAACTTCAAATATAAAATGTTAAAGCACTAAATAAACCGAGCCACAAACTAATTATATAAATAACTCTAAGACTACCCCAGGGTCTGGTGTCACAATTCACGAACTACTAAAGAATACTACAAATAATGGGCTGAAAGAGATAATATAACTATTTTGAGAAAATATAAAACAGTCTCTACGAACTAAGAGAAGACTCTCGGGATCTGCGAACACTGGCAGATATACCTCGTGTCTCCGGATAATGGATAGCTGCTACTAAAATTCCTACTGCTGGCCGGTACCTGGATTTGCACAAAAGAGTGCAGAGTGTAGTATTAGTACAACCGACTCCATGTACTGAGTAAGTGTCGAGCCTAACCTCGACGAAGTAGTGACGAGGCTAAGGCGGGGCAATTATATCTTAACCTGTGACTATATATATATATATATATATATATATAAAATTTCCAAACTTTAATTTAAAATAACAAGTTGTGCAGGATTTGAGAAAATAGTAGGATAGAACAATAATTTCCAAGTCTTTGTATTTAAAATCAGTAAAACATAAACATCCTCCCTTATCACTGTCATATATTTATAATTTCCCTGTCCACCCTTATCACAGTCATTTATATTTCCAATGTCCACCCTTATCATAGTCATATATATGTATTTCTCATGTCCACCCTTATCACAATCGTATATATTTATTTTCCATGTTCACCCTTATCACAGTCATATATATTTATTTCCCATGTCCACCCTTATCACAGTCATATATATCAAAACTTTCACAATTAAGGCTAAGCCTTTCAAAATACTTGTGTCTCAACAGTCATAAGCAATAAACGGTAATTCTCACAAACTTCATAAATACTGTCTCAAAATGAACCAACATGAATATACATATATTTACCTCTCGTAAAACAATGTCAACCCACTCAGTCTTTATGTACCACAATGCAACCAAGGAAAACAACTAATACTTTCCCAAACATGATTGCAACAAGACTTACAACATTATAACAAGCCAAAAAATGATATAAGACACAATGACCATGAAACAATTAAAAACATGAAGCAATTAGATTGGAAACGGGGAAGGGATCATGTAAACAGACCATTTGGTGGTGCATAGATACTCGTCAACTCACCTATACACCACACACATGCATTTTCACATAACAATTAAGTTGGGGATTCCTATTCCCTAAGTCAAAGTTAAACCAAGCACTTACCTCAAATTCGCAGGCCACTCACTACTCAATTATAGCTTTTCCTTTTCAATTCACCTCCAATACCCTCGAATCTAATCATAATTCACTTAATATCATTAATTAATGCTAAAGGAACTAACTTTATTGAAAATTATAATTTTTCCTAAGTTTTCTCAATAAAAAGTGAAAACCCAACCCCGGGCCCGCTTGGTCTAAACTCGGGGTTCAGACCAAATTACGTTTGCCCATTCACCCACGAACCCGAATATACAATTAGTTTTGAAATCCGACCTCAATTCGAGGTAAATGTTCGACTTTTACAAAATTCCCTAATTCTACCCAAACCCTCAATTTTTACCATGAAAATTCTTAGTTTTTTTATTTACAAGTGATGAAAAATAATGGGTAATTGAAAGAGTAAAGTTTAGAATTGATTACAAACAACTTGGGGATGAACTTTGATAAAGAAACTCATCCTTAGGGCTGCCTAGTTCAAAAATATGAAAGGAAAGGGTTATGTCCGTGTTTTAAACTGTCTTTATATGATAGGGCAGGCCCTCTATGCGTTCGCGTGGGCCTGCCCGCATTCACAGAGTGTAGTGGGAAAATGGTCTTCGCGTTCGCACTGGGAATTATGCGTTCGCGTAGTACAATTTCCCCCCTCCCATCCCCCAGGTCCAAATTTCACCATGTGTTTGCGCGTATAGGGATGCGTTCACATAGAACAAAAGGCAATCCCCCTCATATTACACTATGCATTCGCGAGGGGTAGGGTGCGAACGCAATGCACAAAAGTGCTGTGCACCAGCAACAACAAAAAAACAATCTTTTCTAAGTGTAAAACATCATGTGGCCTATCCGAAACTCACCCGAGCCCTCGCGGCTCTAAAGCTAACATGCACGCAAGTCTAAAAACATCATATGGACTTGCTTGTGCGATCAAATCATAAAAATAACATGTAAAACTATGAATTAAGCCTCAAAACTCATCATTTTTCTCAAGAACACTTAAAGTTCATTATTTCTCAACCGGATGTCCAAATCACGTCAAATAAACTCCGTTTTCACCAATTTTCACAGTTAACATTTAAATACTATAACAAATCTGTACCGAGCTCCAGAACCAAAATACGGGCCTGATACCAATGGTCTCAAACCTTAATTCTTTTCTTTATTTCATTAATATTTCAGCAAAACAATTTCTTTCAAAAATTTATTTCTAAGGCTTGGGACCTCGGAATTCATTTACGGGCATACGCCCAAGCCCCTTATTTTACTGCGGACCTGCCGGGATCGTTTGAACACAGATCCAGTTCCATTTACTCAAAATGTTGACCAAAATAAACTATAATTAAATCTTAACTCCAGAAATTACTATTTCTCATATTTTAACATAATAGCTTTCCGGTTTCACGCTCGGACTGCACTCGCAAATTGAGGTATTCAAAATTTATCTGTTTATGTCTATTAAGCCTAGAACGAAGTCTAAATTCATAAAATGACCTCTTGGGTCATCACATATGCACCCCTCGAGGTCCACAATAGTGGATCCCGGCTAAACTCATTTTAGTGAATTAGTCATAATGCAATTTAAACAAATAAAGACCATTTCAAAACGGGAATAAAGGAGTTCCTAGGTTTATTAGCCTATAGGATCACATTTGTGCAATGCTCGGTAAACTTTCCTCAAATAGAGGTGTTATGCTAGCATTAGCGCATAGTGCATCATATCCTTTACTACCCAATTACCCTCCCCTTAATGGTTATATAAGCAATTCTAATTAAATACGTGTTCTATGCGTTAATTACCCGTCCCTTACCTATGGCCTGGAGTTGTTTAGGACCTCTATTCAAGGTGGTTCTAGACTCACCTATAGTGCTTATAAAGGAGCCTTTAACACTGTAACCTAAATAAGAGTAGTTAAAGGCTCACATTTACCTCCACAAGTAAACAAACAATTTGCACGCCTCAAACAAATAGTTTTAAAAACTTTAAAGTCCTATAGCAGGATATCTAAGTGAGCACTAAGCAGAATAAGCAACATTTTATTAAGGTGAGACAGTGAGTACCTAATCGGTTTGCCTACTGATTTTTATGGCTTGTTGAATCTGGGCAGTTTATAAACAGTCAAACAAACATAGTTTTTACAACTTCAGCATTTTAGTTGACCTACAAGCTTGCCTATGTGTGGATCAGCAGTACCCTACAAACATGTCATCTAGACGTTAATTAGGACCAATTATAAACCAATGATCGATTTTTAACAGGCAGATTTTATTTAGTGGACCCTATAGGCATGCTGTCTAGGTGCTGAAAATAATAGAAAACATTACAAAACTGGTTTTCCATCTTTTATCTCGATAAGCATGATATCTAGGTGTTGGGACTGTTTTTATACTTGTTTCTTATAGGCATGATGGCTAAATGATGAAACTGATTTTATACATATTTTACCTGTAGGCATGATATCTAAGAGAGTGCAACAAAAGGTCCTAGAAACATGATCTCTAATGCATAGAATTGATAAATGGCCTAGAAACATGATTTCTAATGCACATGTGAGAATGCAGAATTTTAGAATGGAAATTTAGAACACATAGTAAGATGAGTCCTATAAACATGATTTCTAATGCACATAACAATCATATAGGCACGGTTTCTAATGCATGTAGGTAATCATAACAGTTCTATGAGCATGGTTTCTACCCGATTCCCACAAAAGATATATAAAAGTCCCTCCCGTTTTACTACTAACACCAATATCTATTTTACAAGAATTATTATTACAGACTAAATACAAATGAGTTATAGGATGAACACTGCTATACTATAGGGAGCCTGGATAGGCCCAAAAGCAAACCTGGAAAACTAGGCCTTCAACCAAGTCTGAAGTGTGCCAACATGTCATAGTACACAAATGGGATCCTGGTGTGTCAAAGTTCCCAAGAGCCTTAGGGACCCGGGCAATGCTCACACTAGAAACTCTTTAAAGAAGATAGTTTTGTGAATAAATTTTGAAAGGCCAACCCCAGTGTGTCAGAGTTCAGAGGAGTCTCATAGACTCGTAGGCAGTGCTCACACTAGAGGGGCAGGACCCTAGATATTCAAAGAGTAGGAGTTGGAAATTAGTATATGAAAAAAGGGAATAGTTTTGAAAAAATAGTTTAGAAGTAAAATAGGAATAAACAGAGTCATTGCAACACTCTGAGTTCACACAAAGACCTCCAGCAATGAAACAACGGACAAAACAGGATCACAACCACTTTAAGCAAAGTTTCACATTGCCTGGATTCAACTTGGTTCATTAATTATCACTAGGTAGGCATATAAGATGTTGAGAACAGAATGATAAACATATAACTACACAAAGCAGGGTAGTAGGGGCTGGGAACAAAGGAGTTATTAGTCAGGAACACATAAAACAGAGTGAGAGTTGAAGCATACCAGTTAACAGAACATAAAGCATGCATGGGGGTAGGTTGACATCTTATAATAGCCAGATTCCACTACATACTAAATAGGACCTAATGATAGAGGTAGACATGCTGGTTGAGAGCAGGCAATAAGAAGCACATAGGTTTCATTGTATATAGTAGTAGCCAAATTGCAT
>ML282656.1:0-29150 GCA_005239495.1 Nicotiana undulata | reverse complement strand
GGACCTTAGTGAGTATGTATTCTACCTCTCGTCACTACTCTTTACGAGTTTAGACGGGATACTCACTGGGTACATATTTGTTTATATGTACTCATGCTGCACTTTCCTTCTTTTCTGCACTTGATTGTGCAGGTACTGAGACTGGTCCGTCTGGTCGTCCGTTTGTTGATAGATACTGACCGCAGCGTCGCTCCACACGGTGAGCTGTCTTCTTGGCGTTCTCTTGACAGCACCTCTGGAGCCTTCTAGTTTCCTTTTGCTCAGTCTTTTGTTCCAGACTGCGGCTTGTATATTTTGTATATGTATTTTCTACAATTGTATCTATGTAGCCGCCCGTTGACAGTGTGACACTAGTCCTGGCACACACTTGTTGTAGTTATAGGGGTTGTATATGTATTGGGCCTAGCTGTGGTTCAGCTTGTTTCTACGGCCTTACCCCATGTTGTTATTGTAGTCCGCACTTTCATTGTTATTGTTGTTCGTTGGCTTGCCTGACCTCGCCGTTAGGCGCCATCACGACCTGGACCGGTTTTGGGTCGTGACAAGGTGCCTTCACGACATCCTACAGATGGAAATTGGGGTCGTGAAAAGTTGGTATCAGAGCTCAATGTTCATAGGTGCCATGAGTCATAAGCGAGTTTAGTAGAGTCTTGTGGATCAGTACAGAAACGTCTGTACTTATCTTAGAGATGCTACGGAACTATTAGGATAATTTCACTTCCTTCATTTCTATCGTGGAGTTTATTGATCTCGGAGTTTGAACCCTTGTCACTTCATTCTCTCACAAGTGGTGAGTACACGGGCTGCAATTACCGACGACGTTGCCCCCAGAGCCGGTATTACAGGGGGTCGGGGCAGATTCCGAGGAGGAGCACGTGCTACAGCTAGAGCACCTGTTGTGGAGCCTCCCCCCAAGATTTTAGGAGACTTTAGCACAGTTCCTGAGCATGTTTGGTACATTGGCTCAGGCGGGATTGATTTTAGTTGCACCAGCTACTTCACAGATCGGGGGAGAATCTTAGACTCCCGCCGCCCGTACCTTATATCAGTGAGTCCACGTTGGTCAGGTTCCAGGTGTCATGCCGACATAGTCTATTATCCCAATTCAGCTCGTAGTTAGGGTATCTGCATCTGAGGAAGAACACCTTAGACTTGCGAGGTTCATGAAGTATTACCCTCCTACTTTCAGTAGTTTGGCTTCAGAGGATGCGCATTAGTTCCTAAGGGACTTATACAATATTCTTCGCACTATGGGTATTGTGGAGGCGAGTGGGGTTGCTTTTACTACTGTACAGCTTAAAAGGGCATCATATCAGTGGTGACGAGCGTATGAGTTGGGTAGTCCGACCGATGCAACTTCACTTTCATGGGTTCAGTTTCAAGGATGTTCTTGAGAGACTTTGTTCCCCAGACCCTTCGGGATGCATGGCGCGTGAAGTTTCAGCAGTTGCGCCAAGGCACTATGTCGGTATCAGAGTATGCCGTTAGATTCAGTGATTTGTACATACATACACATGTTTTGGTTTCTACAGTCAGAGAGCGAGTCCGCAAGTTCATTGAGGGGTTCAGTCATGAAATCCGATTCATCATGGCTCGGGAGTTGGAGTAAGATGTTCCATTTTAGCAGGTGGTAGAGATCGCTCGCCGATTAGATGGCATGTAGGATCGGGAGGGAAAAGTCATGCATGGTCATGAGATAATGGACAGGGAGGCTAAGAGGCCTCGTAGACCGGAGATACCTATTGGTTCCTATTTTGGAGGCAAGGTACGACATGGTAGAGGTTTTATGGGTAATTTAGTTCAGTTTTCACTTCAGGATTCGCACGGTGTTTCGGGTACCCATGGGTCTCAGGGTACCCGTATCGGAAAACTTCCACAGCCACGTCAGCGGAGAGGTTGCTTAATGTGGAGATACCATCCATAAGGTGAGAGATTGTCCTAGACTCTGGACGGATTTGTCACATCGAGGTATTCAGGCTTTGAGTTCTGCTCCAGTTGCCGATATCCCTGCACTGCCAGCTTGGGGTACAGGTCATGCGAGTAGAGGGTGCTCTAGATGGGGAGACCTAACCCGTTGAGGTGTTCTCTACGGTAAGGTTGATAACCCTATACGAGATGATGTTTCACGGCATCGTTTTGATTTATTATAAAGGAGCAGCACTCGTATTTTGTTTCGGTTCTTCTTACCGAGGTGAGTCCTCCTATTTTGCTTCACATACATGTGAGTTTTGTGATTTTGTACTCTGTTTATGTGTTTACCCCTGTTGGGAGGTTTATAGTGGTAGCCTGTGTCTAGCGTGTTGTTTTAATTCATTATGAAGAGCTATGAGACTAGAAGTGACTTCCTCTTACTCATTTCAGTAGTTTTGATGTAATTTCTTGGTGATATGTTACGACTTGTGATTTAGATACTTTATCGATGTGGCAGATCATTTTGTTTTGTGATTTTGGTCGCGGAAGGGTTTGGTTAGTATGATGTGTATTCTACTTTTGATTCAGAGTTGATGGTGAGACCCTTGCGGTTTCATGTGATTCGATATGTTTGAACCAGGATGCGTGTTGCGGTAGAGTTATATCGGGATGAGATCCTTGCGACTAGTTCATATGTTTTGATTCTCCCTGGTGAAATTTATTTTTAGTATGATATTGATAAGGAGTGGTGCCTTTTGGGCTTGTTTGATAGTTCTATTATGTGTTTCTCATTGCATATTTAGTCGTATTCGCGTTATGCTTGTTGGATTTTAGCTTACGAGGTGTGTGCCCCGGTGGAGTTAGATGTTACTCGTTGATTAGGGTGTATAGTTGTGAGGTCTTCATGTTTCTTGCACCATTGTCAGTGTTGAGAAGGTTTGAAACATGGGTCTAGCAGTTATAAGGCTACTTGTCAGTGCTGGATTTGATTAGGGGTAGCTATTGTGGCTAGAGTTATTGTTAAGGGAATATGTGTGATGTATTACGTCTTGTAGCTATAACTTGTGGGTGTAGGCATAAGTTATTGAAACTGGTTGAGGCTGATATTGTGTGTTGATATAGGAATCGGGTCTCTTGGAAATGATTGGATAGTGAGAAATTTGATTCTTAGGTTTACCAGCGGGTGTATGTATGGTAGTTCTCTTAGTGATTTGGTGACTTCAGAATGGTTCTTGACACGTTCGAGGACGAACGTTTGTTTAATAGAGGGAGAATGTTACGACCCGACCAGTCATTTTGAGAATTAGTATTCCGTTGGGTGGCTTAAGGTCTCGAACAACTTTGCATTATGTGTTATAACTTGCGTGCACAGTCGAGTTTGATTTGCGGATGATTCGGGGTCAAATTGGAAGAAGAATTCTTATTTTAGAAGCTTAAGTGGTTGAGTTGACCGGAGTTTTGACTTTTGTGTAGACGACTTCGAAATGGCATTTTGATGATTCCAATAGCTCTATGGATGAATGTGGTCTTAGGAGCGTGTATGGATGTTGATTTGGAGGTTCGTAGGTCATTTCGGCGTTAATTGGCGAATTTTGGAAAGTTAAAGTTTTGGAAGATTAGGCGCTTTGACTGAGAGTTGATATGGGGCTCAGATTGTGATTCCTAGAGTTGGAGTAGCTCTATTATGTCTATTTGAACTTGCATGCAAAAATTGACGTCATTCCGGGTTGATCTGACATGTTTCGGCATGAGTTTTGGAAGTTGGAAGATTTGAAAGTTCATAAGTTCGATTCGAGGTGCGATTCGTAGTTTCAATATTGTTTGATGTGATTTGAGATCTCGAGCAAATCTGCGTTATGTAATGGAACTTTTTTGTATGTTTGGACGGGGTCTCGGGCCCCCGAGTGTGTTTCGGACGAGGTTCGGACTATTTTCATGTTTTGGGACAGGTCTGGTTTTGGTGCTTCACACCTGCAACTTTTTGGAGTGTAGGTGCGGCTCCGCTTCTGCGTGAGCCTGGTCGCTTGTGCGATCATGTCCTGGGAGCTCACTCGCTTCTGCGAATATTGGAATGCGGGTGCGGTGGCCACCTTTGCGGGCCAACGATCGCATATGCGAAGCTGTTCGCTCATGAAATTCTTTGGCGCTTCTACAATGTTGCTGGTGCGAATGTATTTCTGTAGATGTGGATCTTGACCTAATAAGTTGCGTTTTTAGATGCAAACTTTTTCTCGCAAATGCGAGGCCGCAGGTGCGGCTTTTCCGTTCACAAATGCGAATGGCGCTGGGCAGAACACATATATGTCGAGGGTTTGATATTTTTAACATATTTTGAGTTGTAGACCTCGGTTTTGGCATATTGTTCTTGGGTGTTTCAAGAAACTCATTGGGGTAAGTGTTCTCTACTCTAGCCTTGTTATATTTCATGAATCTATTGCTATTTTTATCATTTAATCAGTGAATTAAGTTGGAATTTAGGAAAGATTGTAAAATCTTTCAAACATGTAAAATGATGATTTGAAGGATGAATTTATGTCGGAATTTGATAATTTTAGTATGGTTGAACTCGTATCGGAATGGGTGTTCGGGTTTTGTGAAATCTATCGGGTTCCGAGGTGCGGGCCCATGAGTTGACTTTTGGGTTGACTTTATAGTTCTTGTTAGAGATTGAAGCTTTATTATCAGGAAATGTTTTCTAATAGTTTTATTTATGAATTGAAGTTATTTTGGCTAGATTTGAGCTGTCTGGAGGCTGTATCACTCTAGCAGATCATTTTAGAGTATTGGTCTAGCTTCCTTGAGGTAAGTATCTTGCCTAACTTTGTGGGGGGGAACTACCCCTGGGCATTTGAGTCATTCGTGCTAATTGTGTCATGTGAAGGCCGTGTACGTGAGGTGACGAGTACATTCTCGAGCTTATTTGTGAAAATTTGACCATTTAGGGTTCTTAGGTTTGTATGTTCATTAGATATGAAGTTGTTTGTCATGTTAAATCCCCCATTTACTAAATTCACCCTTACGTGTATTAATTGGAATTAATTATTTCATGTTCTACCCTTATTGCTGATTAAACTCTTATGTGCTTTAACTAAAATTGTTGCGTCTTTTATCATCATACTATCCTTTTCGTAATAGCTTAAACTTAATTAAAATCATTGTTATCTTTTCGTAATTGCTTAACCTTAATTGAAATCATTACTATCTCTTCCGTAATTGCTTAAACTTAATTGAAATCATTATTATCTATTTAGTAATTGCTTAGCCTCAATGGAGGTTTGTTACCCTTCATTGTCGACGCATTCTTATCTGGGGTCATTGATTCATGCTATCTCTCTTGTTGTCAAATTGCACTTTCGTGGAATCATTGTTACACATTACCTCTCCCTTGTTGAACTATTCTTGTTGAGACTATTATTTCCCTATTGTGTCTTTCTTTGTGAGTTCGTTCGTACGTTTCTTTGTGTTCTGAATTTCTTGTGTTGATTTACTTGTCGTATGTCACAACCCCAAATCTAAATTAGCCGTGATGGCGCCTATCGTGGAACTAGGCCAGCCAAATTAACACTCAAAATGTAAAGAATTTTTCATTTATATCATTACTAAACTGATAATCCATAAAGGTTTCGTTTAATCATTTTTAAAACAGATAAAGCTACGCCGAATGTTAATACAACCCCAAGATCCCGGAGTCACTGGTCATGAGCATCTAAAGAAAATATACAACTCTGGAAAATAAATTCTATAATAGTAAGAAGGAGAAAGCAGGGCTGCGGACGCATGCAACTACCTCGCAAATCTCTGAGAAGTCTCTAGAACAGATAGACGGCTCACTCTGCCCTAGCACCTGGATCTGCACACAAGGTGCAGGGAGTAATGTGAGTACGCCAACTCAGTAGTAATGAAATTACATAAGGTCTGAGCAGTAAGAAACACATAGAATCAAGTCAACAATTCACAATACGCACAGTCTTTCTTTCCAACAGTGTATACGTTAAATCATCACGCTTTAAAAGCCGATTTCAGTGAAAAATCCTTTACAAAATGCAATTTCCAACAGTTTCAATAAAACGCCAAGAAGTTTATTGTAAATTGATATGAATCATAAGTATCCACTCGGGAAAAAACATCAATAATAAACCGCCCCTCAGGCATAACATCACTCAGCATCAGTCCCTCAGCATGCCTCACAACCACTCATGCCTCCCAATCACTCTTCACCAGCACTCGTAACTCGCACTCAGTAGGTACATGCGCTCATTGGGGGTGTACAGACTCCGGAAGGGCTCCTACAACCCAAGTGCTAATATCAGGCCATCTCGTGGCATCAATCACTTTGGCACTCGGCCTATCAATAACATGTTGCGGCGTGCAGCCCGATACCATATCATATCCTAACAAATCAGCCCCTCGGCCTCACTCAATCATCATAAACAGTATAACATGATGTCGCGCGCAGCCCGATCCCATAGTATCCTCACCACATAGGCCGTCGGCCTCACTCAGTCAGAAACCTCTCAAAAAGCCGCTCGGGCTATCACTAAAACGGGTTACTTGACCCAAAATATCATTTTATATCTCAAAATAGTGTAAATAAGACTGAGTTTCGAAATTAGTTAAACATAATATGACTGAGTGTAAATAATAAGTCAACACGGTGAGGAATAGCAGTAAAAACTCCCCAAGGGGTCCAAACAGGTCTGCACAAGGCCCCAAACATGGCGTACAACCCAAAATATGGTAATAATATTAAAACAAGAAATATCATATGATTTAGAATCAAATACGCAACTTAATAGTTTCCACGGGACGGACCAAGTCACAATCCCCCAACAGTGCGCGACACACACTCGTCATCTAGCTTGTGCGCCACTCCAAAAATAGTGATACAATGCAAAGTCCGGAGTTTCATACCCTCAGGACAAGATTTACAGTCATTACTTACCCAAACCGGCCAAAATACTAATCTGCGTACTCTTTCCTCTTGAATCGGCCCCCAATTGCCCCGAATCTAACCAAAACCAGATTAATATCATCAATATATGCTAGGGAACAAAACCCATTCGAAAATTATCAAAATTGACCAAAAATCCCGAAATTGGCCAAACCTAAACCCCGGGCCCACGTCTTGAAATTCAATAAAAATTGCAAAACTAAAATCCTTATCCTCCCACGAGTCTATACATACCAAAAATGTCAAAATCGGACCTTAAATGCCCATTCAAATCCCCAAAAGAATTCCTGAATGTTTCTTCCATTTTCCCCAATTTCCACTCTAATTTCTCAAATAAAATGATGAAATTCAAGACTAAATCATGGGATTAAACCAAAAATGAGAGAAGAATACTTACCCCAATTTCTCCACTGAAAAGCTCCTCAAATTTTACCTTCTCCCGAGCTCTCTAATGGTTTTTGTGATAATGGACTTAAACCCTCGATTTTTAAAATATAATCTGACTGCCCAGCTATTCCTTCTACGCGAACGTGGCCAACCTCTCGCGTTCGCGTAGGCTAATCTCACCCGCTCCAAAAATTTCCCTTCACGAACGCGTCCACAGCTTTACGAACGCGAAGGGCTACCAACTCACACCTCCGCGAACGCAGACCCCTACTCGCGAACGCATAGACCAAGAACTGGGGGTCCTCACTGCCTCACACCTCTACGCGAACGCGACCCCACTCACGTGTCCGCGATGTACACGATGCCTACACCTTCGCAAACGCATAGAAAAAATATCCACCATCACCAAAATACTCTTCGCGAATGCAAGACACCCTCCGCGAACGCGATGAACAAATTTTTCTGCAACTGAAACCAGCAAAATCTGCAATCTTTCCAAGTCCGAAATGATCCTCTAACCACCTGAAACTCACCCGAGGCCCTCGGGACCTCGACCAAACATTCCAACACATCCCATAACCTTATTCAAACTTAGTCGATCCTTCAAAACACTCAAAACAACGAAACATCAAATTCACCTCGGTTTCAAGCCTAGGAACTTAGAAACTTCTAAATTTCGCCAATGATGCCGAAACTGCCCAAAACACGTCCGATTGACCTAAAAATTTGCACACACGTCCAAAGTGACACTACGAACCTGTTCCAACTCCCGTAATTTCATTCCGGCCTCGATAGCAAATTTTCCATTGTCGACCGAAAATTGCCAAAAACTCAATTTCGCCAATTTAAGCCTAGTTCTACTCCGGACCTCAAAATAACATTTTGTACACACTCCTAAGTTCCAAATCACCTAACAAAGATATATGAGCCATAAAATCAACATTTCGAGGTCATTTACCTATAAGTCAACTTCTGGTTGACTTTTCTAATTATAAAGCCAACTTAAGAGATCAAGTGTCTCATTTCTCTTGACAACCACTCCGAACCCGAGCCAACCGACCCAACACAATATAAACGAGATGAACAACACATAATAGAGAAGAAATGGGATAAACGGGGCTAAACTCTTAGAACGACTGACCTGGTTGTTACATTCTCCCCCATTTAAACATACGTTTGTCCTCGAACGTGCCCAGAGTTGTTCCAAACACCACCAAAATTGCTGTGTAACCTACAATGCACATACCCGGGGGTGATCCCACGTCACCCTATTCCATATAGGTCCAATAGCACAACACAGTTGAAATTTCGAAATCCAACCTGACCCATAAACCTTAGAACCAAATTTCCATTTCTGAAATAATTTTCAAGATCAAAATTCCGCAACTATAAAGTGAATAAGTCTGAACACGTTGTATCAAGCCATATCCGTAACGCAAGATGTGATCACATAATATACCGCATGACTCAAACACTCATAGCGATAACTCCTAATCACAGTAGCTGCTCAAAACAACCCAATACCGGTACATAACCTCTTATCAATAAATGCCTTGCTCTAATACTTCCATATGTTGCCGATGATGAAAGAAACACGTAGAAACTAGCAATCATTCGCTTGATCGGTCAGACATGAAGTTTCCCCTTCTCCGACAAGAATTATAGTAGATTTCTAAGCCGACTCCCGATATTATCCTTCCAACTATATTGTAGTCCATTCTGACAGTATTCATTTAGGTCCAATGACCTCTTCTCATCCAACACAACCACTCTGATGACATGACACATCAATACAATTCAAAGCCATAACCTGTGCAACTCGTGCACTCAATAGAAACATCCCAATGTAATCATATTATATAAAAGATTCACACGAGAGGACTATCCCTGCCAGGTCAACAAGTACCATCACAACACCATGCTAAGAGCCTGGTACACATCGTAAAACCAAAACACGTGAATCCGACACCAAGTATCATACCTCTACTTAACTCTGCTACAAAGCGTGATCCCATCCAAACGCTGGTCCACATGAAATACTTCAAGCCACCTTGATCAAAATCAATAACCATGCGAAATTTGCATCAAGTACTCAAAGTGCATTGCCATAACCACGGGGGAATCAGACGATACCATGCCACACGAATCAGAAAGAACATAACCAATACATCTCAATCCCGCAATACCCAATTACTTACCTTGCTCAAATCCCACTATAAAGCCCAAATAAATCTGCACCATATGTGCTTATAACCAACAATCACCACTCCTCGCAACACCGAAGGGTAACTCATAGATCACTCCAGAATATGAATAAACTCAACAACAACGAATGGTACATCCCTCAACAATAGCAATTCGGAGTCAACAATTCTGACCTGGTGCATAACACACACCCATACTGGCCTACCAATAACCCTAAATCAACTATGGTCACCCACAACATATAGATAACTCTCTGAAAGTTCACGATGACTGAATCATGGCATTTACTAACATCTGACTAGCTTTGCTCGCATCCTCACAGTCCACAACCACAAAATAATTTGTTTATGAGAACTCTCAGTCTCGAAGTCCATGAAGCGCACAAATTACCATATCTGATCCCAAATCCATCTCTTGAATATATAACACATCCCTAATACTCAATCATTCCACGAGGGATACCCCTATAATTCTTCCGTGCCACCAAGAAACCTTGAATATCAACAGTCGATCCAACAAGAGAGCATCGCAATACCAATGAAGAACCCCTAGCTCCACACATTTCCCTTTTCTGAAATGTATACCCTCATCAAGCCACCCAATAGTGATATCATCTACCTAGTCATCTGAAACTGCCAATGCTGCCTAAGAATGTTTTATTTTACCTTCCTTCTAGAACTGAACTATGACCTCACATGTGCAAATCTCAACTCTACACAACATACCGCATACGCCATGCCCTCCTATGATAAATATGAGAACTTCATGATTCCTTCCGAGCCACAAGCAACTACGTGCCCAACTAGCCAAGAACTTTCCATTTGATCCCATTTAGAAGCAAAATCACTATACATCACCCGCACCCCACGCCAGTAGAAAATATACAGCTCTAACTGTGGTAGAAACCATCAGAAACTATCCTAATCCCATTTGTACAACACTAAACCGTCGGGACTGAATCCTTCTAATTCAACCAAGCTACGTAGGTCACCAAAACCCAAGAGCATTGCTAAGAAACACCTGTAAAAACTCATTGCCTCATAAACACCCAAAGGACTAATCATATCCCTTACCATGTTGATCCGACCTACTGCAAAGTTGTCCTATTTATCCAAGTTCCTTCTGACTTACCTTCGAATTGATAGTTCTTCTTGCCATAATACCTCAATTCTCAACCTAGACTCACCATACGAGACCCAAGCACCAGACCGTACCGTCTAAGGCTCGTAAGCCGCTGAATGCTCTCTCAAATATCTCCAAAAGTGCCACATTCAAAATACTTGCCCTGAATAGACTTCCTGCGAATCTAAATTCATTACCTTCACTTTCATGATACTGATATGTATAATCCATGATAATGTTGAAATGCCACAAGTCTCGACACCCTCCAACGTAAATCTCAGTTCTAGCCAAGTACACACCTTGAAGATTCCCAATTGCTATATCTAACCTTGAATCCATCAGAACCATTCTCGAGAGTCATCCACTCTACACAAATCTCAATTACACTGACCAAGCAGACAAAACGACCTGGCCCTGTTTGCACATCAACATACTAGGAAGAAATCCACACACTTGAAACAACAAGCAAATGCATACACTACACACACTACACCTCTTACAATTACAACTCAATCATTCAATACACACATCTACCAATAGAGTACATTACAACCTGCATCAAAGAATTTCCATTACTCGAGTCATTCCCAAACTCCACCTCTGCAGGTCATAACTGATCCACCAATGTACCTCGAGCCGAAACCAATACAACACATAATCGTGCAATCAACTTATCATTAACAGACTCCCCCACTTGGCCCAAAGCCAACGATCAAGACAAACAATAACTCACAATGCCCATACGCTATCACTGCCACCATACTGCAGTGAGATTCCACTAAATCCTTCATAAGCTCATATGACACAAACCATCTAATATCCCAAATTGTATGCAAATATCGCATTCACCATTGTAACTGTCAATGCCAACTCCCACAAGCGACCTAACTCAAATTGCAACATATATGAATTACTGATAAAAGAGGACTTGCTACAAAACTACCTAAGGGTCACACAACCTCAGAACACCCCGCGGAAGATAACCCTGCATGTTTAGCGTCAAACTAATATCATCTCTATACCTTTCCAAAAATCATAACTATCACGCAATCATTATACCCTTCTGCATTAAAACACAACCAATGCCTATCATCGAGGCATCAAGATACGCGGTATAAGAACCTGAAGCTGATGGCAGAACTATCATTGGAGCTGTGGTCAAAGCAATCTTGAGCTTCTGGAAGCTCTCTCCACACTCGTCTGACCACCTGAATACCCTCACTAGACATCACGTGCCCCAAGAATGCTAATGAACTGAGCCAAAAACTAACACTTGGAGAAATTTGCATAAAGCTTCCTCCATCAATCTCTATAATACCCTCCTCGAATGTTGAGTATGCTCCTCCTGGCTACGTGAGTACGCCAGGCTGCTATCAATGAATACCATAATGAAGGAGTATAAATACAGCTGGAATACATTGCGAATCAAATACATGAACGCTACTGGGGCATTGGTCAGCCCAAAAGACATCACCAGAAACTCATAACACAACAGAAAGATCTGTTTCACTCCACAACTAAACAACATGAGAGGTCTTCCAATACACTCACAACTCGAGGCCATATGCCAACTCCAGACAGAAGTCAAACACTCAATAGTTCTTATCACGATCAAACAATATGGACACATCTCACCATTAAATCACACTCACCACATATTCATCTAGTCACAAAATCCCATCAATAAGGACACAAACCGACATATAAGTCCCCAAATGCATGTCTTCACACAAAGAAATCTCAACACTCAAGCCACATTCAAAACCTGGCCTCAAGTCCTCCAGACAGGCCCATTATCAACATGCTAAAAAACGTATCTCGTACCTCACCTATGGAAATTACAAGTCGTCGATGCACAGCTGATACCGAGCGCTCACATGCGTATTCGAATACATGAAAGGAATTTCAAGGGTTACGCTTTTGGCCGAATAAATGGATTCGCATGACAAGAATTCAAGGATGTGAGATTTTTCCTAAGGGTTCTGCATCCTCTAGAAGATAAGTATAGACGTCTTCGTACCGATCCACAAGACTCTACTAAACCTGCTCATGATCGGTGAGTCCTATGTAACCTAATCTCTGATACCAATTTGTCACGACCCCAAATCTAAACTAGTCGTGATGGCACCTTGCGTGGAACTAGGTCAGCCAAATTAACACTCAAAACGTAAAGAATCTTTCGTTTATATCATTACTAAACTGATAATCCATAAAGGATTTGTTTAATTATTTTTCAAACAGATAAAGCTACGCCGAATGTTAAATACAACCCCAAGATCCCGGAGTCACCGGTCATGAGCATCTAAAGAAAATATACAAGTCTGGAAAATAAATTCTATAATAGTAAGAAGGAGAAAGCACGGATGCGGACACGTGCAGCTACCTCGCAAATCTCCGAGAAGTCTCTGGAACAGATAGACAACTCACTCTGCCCTAGCACCTGCATCTGCACACAAGGTGCAGGGAGTAATGTGAGTACGCCAACTCAGTAGTAATGAAAGTACATAAGGTCTGAGCAGTAAGAAACACATAGAATCAAGTCAACAATTCACAATAAGCATAGTATTTATTTCCAACAGTGTATACGTTAAATCATCACGCTTTAAAAGCCAATTTCAGTGAAAATCCTTTGAAAAATGTAATTTCCAACAACTCGGGCAAAAACATCAATAATAAACCGCCCCTCAGGCATAACATCACTCAGAATCAGTCCCTCAGCATGCCTCACAACCACTCATGCCTCCCAATCACTCATCACTCATCACTCGTCACTCGTCACTCGCACTCAGTAAGTATCTGCGCTTACTGGGGGTGTACAGACTCCGGAGGGGCTCCTACAGCCCAAGAGATAATATCAGGCCATCTCGTGGCATCAATCACTCTGGACCTCGGCCTAACAATAACATGTTGCGGCGTGCAGCCCGATCCCATATCATATCCTCACAAATCAGTCCCACGGCCTCACTTAGTCATCATAAACAGTATAACATGTTGCAGCGCGCAGCCCGATCCCATAGTATCCTCACAACATAGGCCCTCGGCCTCACTCAGTCAGAAACATCTCAAAAAGTCGCTCGAGCTATCAGTAAAACGGGTTACTCGACCCAAAATATCATTTTATATCTCAAAATAGTGTAAATAAGACTGAGTTTCGAAATCAGTTAAACATAATATGACTGAGTGTAAATCATAAATCAACACAGTGAGGAATAGCAGTAAAAGCCCCCCAAGGGTTCCAAACAAGTCGGCACAAGGCCCGAAACATGGCGTACAACCCAAAATATGGTAGTAATATTAAAGCAAGAAACATCATATGATTTTGAATCAAATACGCAACTTAATAATTTCCACTGGATGGACCAAGTCACAATACCCCAACAGTGCATGCCACACACTTGTCATCTAGATTGTGCGCCACTCCAAAAATAGAGATACAATGCAAAGTCCGGGGTTTCATACCCTTAGGACAAGATTTACAGTCATTACTTACCTCAAACCGACCAAAATACTAATCCGCGATGCTCTTGCCTCTCGAATAGGCCCCCAACTGCTCTGAATATGAAAAAACCATATTAATATCATTAATATATGCTAGGAAACAAAACCCATTCAAAAATTATCAAAATTGACCAAAAATCCCGAAATTGGCCAAACCCGACCCCCGGGACCACGTCTCGAAATTCGATAAAAATCACAAAACTAAAATCCTTATCCTCCCACGAGTTTATACATACCAAGAACGTCAAAACCGGACCTCAAATGCCCATTCAAATCCCCAAAAGAATTCCCAAATTTTTCTTTCATTTTCCCCAATTTTCACTCTAATTTCTCAAATTAAATGATGAAATTCAAGACTAAATCATGGGATTAAACCAAATATGAGTGAAGAATACTTACCCCAATTACTCCACTGAAAATCTCCTCAATTTTCACCTTCTCCCGAGCTCTCTAATGGTTTTTGTGATAATGGACTTAAACCCTTGATTTTTAAAATATAATCTGACTGCCCAACTATTCCTTCTACGCGAACGCGGCTAACCTCTCGCGTTCGCGTAGGCTAATCTCACCCGCTCCAAAATTTCCCTTCGCGAACGCGTCCACAGCTTCGCGAACACGAAGGGTTACCAACTCACACCTCCGCGAATGCGGACCCCCACTCGCGAACGCATAGACCAAGAACATGGAGTCCCCACTACCTTACACCTTTACGCGAACGCGACCCCACTCACGCGTCCGCGATGCACACACTTACTTAACCTTTGCATTCGCGTCCTCTCCTTCGCGAACGCATAGAAAAAAAATCCACCATAACCTAAACACTCTTCGCGGACGCGATACACCCTCCGCGAATGCGATGAACAAATTTTCCTGCAACTGAAACCAGCCAAAATCTACAATCTTTCCAAGTCCGAAATGATCCGTTAACAATCTGAAACTCACCCGAGGCCCTCAGGAACTCGACCAAATATGCCAACACATCCCATAACCTTATTCAACCTTATTTGAGCCTTCGAAACTCTCAAAACAACGCCAAAACACCAAATTCACCTCGGATTCAAGCCTAGGAACTTAGAAACTTCTAAATTTCGCCAATGAGCCGAAACCGCCCAAAACACGTCTGATTGACCTGAAAATTTGCACACACATCCAAAATGACACTACGAACCTGTTCCAACTCTCGGAATTCCATTCCGTCCTTGATAGCAAATTTTCCACTACCGACTGGAAATCACCAAAAACTCTATTTTGCCAATTTAAGCCTAGTTCTACTCCAGACCTCAAAATAACATTGCGAACACACTCCTAAGTCCCAAATCACCTAGCGAAGCTATTCGAGCCATAAAATCAACATTCCGAGGTCATTTACCTATAAGTCAACTTCCGGTTGACTTTTCTAACTATGAAGCCAACTTAAGAGACTAAGTGTCTCATTTATCTCCACAACCACTCCGAACCCGAGCCAACCAACACACAACATAAACGAGCTGAACAACACATAATAGAGCAGAAATGGGGGGAAAAGGGGATAAACTCTCGGAATGACCGACCGGGTCGTTACACCGTATTCTCGCGCTATAGTTGTTGTTGATGTTGTATTTAGTGTTGTTGAGTTGAGGGATATATGTGGTTGTGATATTGAACCTATTTTAAGGAAATTTTATCGCATGTAGGCACATATTGTGAAAGTCATTTATTTCAGTTGTTATGTTTTTGACATGCGTGTTTTGTTGAGAAAATTGTTATGTGTTTGCACGAGGTTTCTGTCGTGCGGTTGGTATTTTATTGCACGAGGTTGCTGTCCTGTTGTTGTTATTATTGATACGAATGCGGTGGTATAAGGTCTAGTTGTTGAAACGCATGTTGTGAGATAAGGTGGGCTTGAAATGCGCGGCTAGTAGGGGAACTACTAGAAGTCATGTGGTATGATAGGTGTGCTAAAATGCGGGATACTATGTCGGAAAAGATGATTTCCAAAACTAAACATAAAGGCTCCCGCGGTGATATAAGGAAAGCTGTGATTCATTTTAAGATTTGAGACTACGAGGCAGGTACCTCGAGAGGGCTCCTGTTGTCATTTCCCTTTTTTTGTGCTCTTGTCTTTGATTGTTGTTTTCCTTCGTGTTTCATTATTTGCTCAGTTCTACGTAGCTAATCTTGTTGTGCTAATCGTTTCTTCAAACTTCATTGCTACTTTTATTACATTGTACATTTCGTGGTGATCGTTTCTTATGTGTCATTCATTGTCTCTACTATTATTTGTTGACTGGAATTATGGTAAAACACTTGTTATTTATTTTCCCTTTATTTGGTTTCCCCGGACTTAGATTGTGATCAGTTACTCTACAACATTATTATCAGACTTCTTCCTGTTGAATATTGTTGTTACTAGTGTATCATCGCAAGTATTGTTTTGTATTCCTTATCCTGCTTAGCTTTATATTAATATTGTTTCTTTGTTAGTTTATCTACACACTTGTTTAGGTTGTTTTGTCCAGTAGGTGTCACGACCCCAAATCCTAACAGGTCGTGATGACGCCTATCGTGGAACTAGGCTAGCCAACCATCACATAACTACACATTTCTTTTAATAAAGTTTCTCAAAATCATTAATAATTTCTCATAATAAGTATAAAATCTTTTAAGTCCTTAACAAAGCATAATATAATCTAACAGTCTATACTATTCCCCAAAACTGGAGTCAACTGACCACGAGCATCTAAGAATAGTACTAACACTGCTAATGTCATAAAACAATGTCTCAGAACAACATACTAATACTAATGAAGGAAGGGAAATGGAGAAGTTGTGGACGCTGGACAGCTACCTCGAAATCCCGAATGCTGACGCCGAACAAACGCAAGTGACTACTGCTCAGAACCAGTACCTGGATCTGCACACAGAGGTGAAGGGAGTAATGATAAGTACGCCAACTCAGTAGTAATGAAAATAAATCAAGTCTGAAGAATAAGAAACACACAGCACAAATCACCAATTCACAAATAGTAAAATGCCAAGTCTTAATAAAGTATAGATTTAATACATAAGTTTGAAAACTAATTTCCATAAAAATCCTTTGAACAAGTATATTTTCAAATGTTTCTCAGTAAAACTCCCAAAATATCAATATAGAAAAATGAAGTGAATCATAATCAAAACTCAGTAAAAATATCAGCATAACCTCCCTTCGGACCACATCATCACTCATAAATAGTCACTCAGCACCTCACAGTCACTCATGCCTACCAATCACTCGTCACTCGACACTCGGCACTCGCACTTGGTAGGTACCTGCGCTCACTGGGGTTGTGTACAGACTCCGGAGGGGCTCCTACAGCCCAAGCGCTAATATCAAACCAAATCATGGCATCAATCACTCAGGCACTCGGCCTCTCTCATATCATAAACATCCTCACAATATTAGCCCTCGACCTCACTCAGTCAGACCCTCTCAACATGCCACTCGGGCCATAAATAAATGGGGTTCTCGACCCAAAATAGTATTTCATTTCAAGAAGTAATAATATCAACATATCTGAGTGTCAACAATTTAACAAGAAGGACTGAGTGTAAAATCATAATTTCTAAGTGAGGAATATCATAAAATAGCCCCCAAGGGGTTAAAACAGATCGGCACTAGGCCCCAAACATGCCTTACAACCCAAATATATCAAAACATAGTAATACTATAAAACATATGCTTTAAAAGCAGTTTCGCAACTCAATGGTTGCCTAAAAAGGAACATATTTCCAAATTTTCAATTCGTGCACGCCCCACACTCGTCATCCAGTGCATGCGTCACTCCAAAACCGTGAAAGGATGTAAAGTCCGGGGTTTCAAACCCTCAGGACAGGATTTAAAGACATTACTTACCTCAAACTACCCCGAAAAGCTACTCCGCATCACGTTTTCCCCTCGAATCAACTTCCACTTGTTCCAAATCTATAAAGATCAGATTTTTCTCATCAAATTATGCTAAGGGATGAAACTCAATCGAAAAATATCAACTTTATGCACAAAATCCGAAATTAGACAAAACCCGACCCCCGGGACCACATCTCGGAACTCGACAAACTTTATACAAAAATGAGCATCATCATCTCACGAGTCCGTACATATAAAGAACTCTGAAATCGGAGTCCGATTGACCCCTCAAATCACCTCTAAAGGTTTCTTAAACTCAAGCCCTAATTTCCCCCCTTTTCCACTGATTTTCCTTAATTAAACACTGTTAATTTGATCCTTAATCACATATAATCAAGTTAATAAGTCCAAACAGCTTACCTCAATGATGCACAAACGTTTTCCCCTTCAAAAACACTCAAAAAAACTTGGAACCCGCACAACAATGGTGAAAAGAAGGCTAAAAATCGTTAAGTCCCCCTTTTATATTTTTCTGCGCAGGCTTTCCGCACCTGCGGCCTTATTCTCGCACCTGCGCTCAGGTGGACCGCACCTGCGAAAATTCATTAACCGGCCAAAATCTCACACCTGCGGCCCAGGTGTCGCACCTACGGCCCAGGTGTCGTACCTGCGGCCCGCAGATGCGGCTAATCTTCCGCTTCTGCGGTTCTTCCTCCAAGGCTCAGAAACCCGCACCTACGACCTCTTGGCCGCTCCTGGGGCTCGCACATGCGGTCAAACATTCGCAAGTGCAGAAATCACAGTAGCAGCACACCAGCAGTTGTTTGCTGCATTTTTCTACTCTGAAACTTCCCGTTAACCATCTGAAATCAATCTCAAGCCCCTCGGGACCCCAACCAAATATACCAACACATCATAAATGATCATTCAAACTTAGTTGCACCCTCGGAACACCCAAAATAACATCAAAACACCAAAGTCACATCAAATTCAAGCCTAAGAACTTTGGAATTCATAAATTCCATCAACGATGCCGAAACTATCCAAAACACATCCGACTGATCTGAAATTTTGCACACACATCCAAAATGCCATTACGAACCTGTTCCAACTTCCGGAATTCCATTCCTACCCCGATAGCCTATTTTCTACCGCCGACCGGAAATCACCAAAAACTAACTTTCGCCAATTCAAGCCTAATTCTACACCGGACATCATAAAAAAATTCTGAACACACTCCTAAGTCCCAAATCACCTAACGAAGCTATCCGAGCCATAAAATACGCATTCCGATATCGTTTACCAATAAGTCAACTCTCCGTTGACTTTTCCCACTATAAAGCTACTTTTAGAGACTAAGTGTCTCAATTCTCACTACAACCATTTTGAACCCGAGCCAACCGACTCTAACACATCATAAACAGTATAACCAACCTATGACAAGGCAAAACGATAAATATAATGCAGATTCTAAGGAACGACCGACCGGGTCGTTACAGTAGGTGTCTTACTAGGTACCACTGTGTTGTACCCATACTACGCTGCTGCATATTTTTGTGCAGATCCAGGTGCCACAGTTGTTGTTGATTATTAGCTCGTTGGTCGATCTGTGGAGACTCAAGGTAAACCTACCGTTGCGTTCGCAGGCCTCGGAGTCACCTTCGGATATTTTTATTATATTGTTTAATTCCATTCTGAACAACTGCATTTAAGGATTTTCTGGCAAATTCAGTAGAACTTATGACTTGTACTACCGATTTTGGAAATTATACTTTGTATAAGATTTTTATCTCGTATTTTTAATTTGATGGTTGAATTCTTCTATTTATTTAGTAAGTTTTACGCTTATCTAATCTTAGAGATTAGGTGTCGTCACGATCAGTGGTGAAGCCAAAAATATTTTAAAAGGTGTTCAAATTTGAAAGAACTAAAAATTGATCCCAACAAATGATGTTCAATATATATTTTATATAACAAAAATCAATATTTTACTTATAGGTGGCTTCACCCTGATCACGATATCCTACTAATGGAAATTGAGCTCGTGACAAAACTTCGGAAAATAATGGTTTCATATAAAATGGATACCAAGTCAAAGGTATCTTTTGGAAGTATTCTCTCCTTTCATTTTTTTTTTTTTCCTAATTCAGGAATCTTCACCATTTTTTATGTATAAAATTTGGACTAGAGTCCAAGGACAGACATGCAATATGGGGACGATATCATCTCATGTTTTCTCTGTCAGTATATGTCTTTCAAACCGCTCCCCAACAAAAAAAAGGTTTAAAAAATGTCAGTATGTGTTTTTTTAATCCATCGCCGTTGAAAGCCTCATGAAACTGAGATCTGTCTTTGTAAGAAGACAAATGCCAAATCTGACTGCTAAAATGGACAACGATTCTCTTTTTCTTTTTCACTTTTGGCTGATAAACTTACGTTTCCCCTGACATTTCATTTGAATTGCCGTACTTGTTTGGCATTTTTTTGCGTTAACCTGTGCTTAAAAATCGATAAACGCATTGAAAACTCTTTTATAAATTTTAATTTGTAAAATAAAATTAGACCATTTGCTTACTGATACTTTCTTGAGTAAAATAAATATTTTTATATTATCAGGCAAACATCACTTTTAGCCTGCGATCAAAATTATTTCTATTAGGTAGCCATAAAACTGTAAAAGAATTATATATATATATATATATATATATATATATATATATATATCATATTTTCAACTATTATTTTGAAAGTGTTCATACGGTGTAATTTTCCATAGACTATAATACTACATAAACATATATAACTCATATTTTATTCATAAAAAAGAAGCGGACTTGGACGTGAGGCTTGGATCATAGGTCATTCCCAAAAGGGGCAGTTTCAAGTACTTTGGGTCGGTCGTTCAGTGGGGAGATTGACGAGAATGTCACACAACGTATATGGGTGGGGTGGATGAAATAGAGGTTAGCATTTGGAGTCCTGTGTGACAAGAGAGTGTCACCGATACTCAAAGGCAAGTCTTATAAAGCGGTGGTCAGACCGACCATGTTGCATGGAGCGTGTTGGCCAGTTAAGAACTCACATATCCATAAGATGAAAGTAGCAGAGATGACGATATTGAGGTGGATGTGCGGGCACACCAGGATGGATAAGATTAGGAATGAAGATATTCGGGAGAAGGTGGGTGTGGCCTCGGTGGATGACAAGATGCGGGAAAGCGACGCTTAGATGGTTCGGGCACGTGCGAAGGAGAAGCCCAGACCCGGTCAGGAGGTGTGAGCGGTTGGCCTTGGCGGGTTCGAGAAGAGGGAGAGAGCAGCCTAAGAAGTATTGGGGAGAAGTGATCGGGCGGGACATGGCGTGGCTTCAGATTTATGAGGACATAGCCCCTTGATTGGAAGGTGTGGATGTCGAGCATTAGGGTGTTAGGATAGGAGGTAGCTGATAAGGTTCATCCGTGGGGGAGGCTGGTCTGATAAGGTTGGGTCCTAGGCTGCTACCGATTATTGTTGTGTCCACACTATTCTTTCGTTTTTCATATCTGGCTTTATTCACTGGTTTTGTTATTATGCTCATATGGTTCTGTTGATGGTTCTAACATTCTGTCTCTCTCTCGTCTCTCTTGTCTCTTTTTGTTTTCTGGAGCCGAGGGTCTTTCGAAAATAGCCTCTCTACCTTCCGGGGTAGGAAGTAAGATTTACGCATATTTTACCCTCTAGACTTCACTTGTGAAAACTTACTAGGTTGTTGTTGTTGTTGTTGTTTATTATAATGAGTAAAACTTGATTACTTGAATTTAACAAAAGGTACTTTTATCACTTACTATCTGTTATTGGAAAAAGTTTCGTGACTATAAGTAAAATTATTATATATAAATTTACTGTCAGGTCAGCTAAGTGAAATTAATAACTTGAAAACAAAGCAAATTAAAGTATGTACTACAAAGTGTTACAATGTACTGTCGAATATAAAACAATATATTTATAAAGAAAAACATCAAACATATTGAAATAAAATAAGAAAAAGAATAATATTGCAGAGGGGGAATTCTTATTGAATTTTAGGATGATTTGCAATGGAATACGACCTCTCTATCACATTTAAAATAATAGTAAAAGTAGAGTATGAAATAATCCTTTATTTTATAAACAGTAAAACATGCATATTCTCCCTTATCATTGTCTTGTTGCGGCGTGCAACCCGATCCCACCTATTCACAATATCACAACCCCCTTATCACACCAATTTTGTTTATTCATCAAAAACTTTCACAGTTCAGGTCAAGCCTTTCACAACACTTTTATTTCAACCAATTTCAAACAGAAAACAGTATAGCTCGTCAGCTTCAACCAATATCATTTCACAATAAAAACAACCTGAACATATGTAAACACCGTAACACTGTCAACCCAGCTCAGTCTTTATGTAACATGATAAAATCAAGAGAACATCCAACACTTTTAATACACTTGCCACAACAATTGGCGACAATCAATTGAAACCAAACAACCACGTAAACCTCAACAATCATAAAACAGTTAAACTGCATTCCTCATCACTTCCTCAATATTATCAAAAATGAAACCACCAGGAACATATATATATATATATATATATATATATATATCTCCACCGTTTTGTACCACAAGGAATCCAGCTAAAACAACCAATACTCTTTTCAAAATAACCACAACAATATCTAACAATAAAATAACAAGGCCAAGTAGTCATAGAAACAATAATAGACATAGAACAATTAAGACAAGAATCAATTAAGTTGGGAACGGGAAAGGGTTCATGCTTAACAAGAAAAATGGGTGGTGCGTAGATACTCGTCACCTCACCTATACACCACGCCCATACATTTCACATAGCAAACAAGTGGGGATTCCTATTTCCTCAAGTCAAGCTTAGACCAAACACTTACCTCAATTTCGCAGGCCACTCACTGCCCAATTTTAGCTTTTCCTTTAGAATCTTGCTCTAACTTGCTCGAATCTACTCATAATTAACTCAATATCCTTAATTAAGGCTAAAGGAACTAACTTTATTGAAAATTATAATTTTTCCTAAGTTTTCTCAAAAAGGGTGAAAACCCGACCCCGGGCTCGCTTGGTCTAAACTCGGGGTTCGAACCAAATTAGGTTTACCCATTCACCCACGAACCCAAATATACAATTAGTTCGAAATCCGACCTCAATTCGAGGTGAAGATTCGATTTTTACAAAATTCCCTTATTCTACCGAAACCCTCAATATTTACCATGAAAATTCTTAGTTTTTGATTTAAAAGTGATTAAAAACAATGGGTAATTGAAAGAGTAAAGTTTAGAATTGATTACCTATGAATTGGGGATGATATTTGGTGAATAAATTCGTTCCTAGGGCTGTGGGGTTCGAAAATTTGAAGAAGAAGTCCGCCCGTTTTATATATATTTTTCTGCCAGCTATTCTGCCTTGTTTCTCGTGTCAAACGATCCTGAAACTCAATTTTTATGTCTCCAATGGATTTCTTGTGAAATTCTAGTCAAGTTAGGCTTTTGAATCACTCAATTTGACCTTATGATGAAGGAGATATGTAGGTTTTAATATTTGCAAATAGTGCAGATTTTTAATACGTTGTCAGGGGCAATTTCGTACTTAACCTGAAAATCTGGCAACCTTAGTAAAATGATCATAACATCCTCATACGATGTCAAAATTCGATGATTTCTTTTGTTATGGGTCTGTAATTATGATACGGATCTAATGCTTCATTCAAAACAGAAATCGGAGCTCATTTTTTCAATATGATATCATTTATGCTGAAGAAACGACGTCGAAGCAGAAGAAAGAACGAGCGCAACACAAACCAAACCTATTTGAAACTCACCCGAGCCCTCGAGGCTCTAAATCAAACATGCACGCAAGTCTAAAAGCATCATACGGACTTGATCGTGCGATCAAATCATTAAAATAACATGTAAAACTATGAATTAAACCTCAAAACTCATTATTTTCCTCAAGCACACTTATAGTTCATAACTTTTCAACCGGATGTCCGAATCACATCAAACGAACTCCGTTTTTCACCAAATTTCACAAGAAAGGACTAAATATCATAACAAATTTGTACCGGGCTCCGAAACCAAAATACAGGCCCGATACCAATAATTTCAAACATTAATTCTTTTCTTTATTTTATAAATATTTCAGCAAAACAATTTCTTTCAAAAATTGATTTCTAAGGCTTGGGACCTCGTAATTCATTTTCGAGCATACGCCCGAGTCCCATATTTTACTACGGACCTCTCGGGATTATTGGAACACAGATCCGGGTCCGTTTACTCAAAATGTTGACCAAAGTCAACTATACTCAAATTTTAACTCTAGAAATTACTATTTTTCATATTTTAACATAAAAGCTATCCAGTTTCACGTCCGGACAGCGCACGCAAATGGAAGTATTTAAAATTAGTCTTTTTATGGATAATAAGCCTAGAATTGGGTCTAAATTCTTAAAATGACCATTTGGGTCATCACAATCTCCACCTCTAAAACAAACGTTCGTCCTCGAACGGACATAGAAGATTACCTGAATTACCAAACAAGTGTGGATATTTACTCAGCATGTTCGACTCGGACTCCCAAGTAGCTACCTCAGCGGCTAGCCTCTCCACTGCGCTCGAACTGAATGATAACTCTTAGACCTCAACTGACGAACCTGCCGGTCTAAAATGGCTATCGGATCCTCCTCATAAGTCAAGTCTTTGTCCAATTGGACAGAGCCGAAATCTAACACGTGGGACGGATCACCATGATATTTCCGGAGCATAGACACGTGGAATACCGATTGAACTGAGGATAACCCTAGGGGCAACGCAAGTCTATAAGCTACTTCCCCCACTTTATCAAGAATCTCAAATGGCCCGATATACCTAGGGCTCAACTTACCCTTCTTCCCAAATCTCATAACACCCTTCATGGGCGATACACGAAGCAATACTCTCTCTCCAACCATGAATGCCACATCACGAACCTTACGATCTGCATAACTCTTTTGTCTAGACTGAGCTGCACGAAGTCTCTCCTGAATAATCTTGACCTTATCCAAGGCCTCCTGAACTAAGTCTGTACCCAACAACCGAGCCTCTCCCGACTCAAACCGTCCGACTGGTGATCTGTATTGTCTACCATAGAATGCCTCATAAGGAGCCATCTGAATGCTCGTATTTTACCTACTGACAATTAAGCAACGAGCCATATACGCTACCATGTCCTTTTTAATCCTCCTCCACCGATAATGCTTCCTCAAATCTTGATACATTTTAGCTGCCCCTGGGTGAATAGAATACTTAGAACTGTGAGCACCCCCTCAAGGATCAACTCACGAATGCCATCAACATTAGGCACACATAACCGACCATTGCATCCTCAAAACACCATCATCTTCAACTGTAACTTGTTGGCCATCACCGTGACGATTTGTGTCCCTAAGGACCGCCAAATGTGGGTCATTATCCTGTCGCTCCCGAATACGCTCAATTAGGGAAGACCGAGCGACTATGCAAGCTAGAACACTGCTGGGAGAAATATTCAACCTCACGAATTGATTAGCCATCGTCGGAATAATAAAAGTTAGCGGCCTCTCACCAACTGGAATATACACAAGACTGCCCATACTCACCGCCTCTATTTTCTTAATAGTTGTTCATAGCCAATTACAGAATTATCAACAGCGTTAACAATAATCCCCTTTCAACCTTCACAATACTGATGACGAGGTGCGATTCATAAAGACCTCATAATTATATACCCGACTTAACGTGTCTCATGTAACGCCACATGGGCAGCACATACCTCGCAGGTCAAAGCTCAATAATTCTGATACGGATTTGGCAAATTATACACAGTTAATTAATTAGTTTATTTCTTTATTTATTTAATTAATTATTATTAGTATTACATTTATTATCATTATTTATTCATTTATTATTATGATCATTATTATTTTATACATAAATTGTTGAATAAGCCTAACATGCATGACTCCCTACCAGCACTATAGTACAGTTTTAATTCACAAGGGAGACTTTAAACACAAGAATTTCCATCACAAGGACCACGTCCCTACATAACTTCCACTGCAGCTCGTAGCCCGATTTAAACATACCAAATCATCTCAAAATACGAGAATCTCGCCCTCAGTTCTGAATCACAAGTAATATGCACACCACCAATCGAAACATTCCATTTTCTTCTTTCAAATATTTTCCGTTAAACGAAATTGCAACACGTAATGATAGACATAGATATCTCCATAGAATTTCTCAATACTAGTGTTCTCACAAGTAGATTTTTGAGTTACGAAGCTCACCCTAGAGTAAAGCATATTAGATGAACTTTATTAGTTACGTATAACCGTATTAAGTTCAGGAAATGGTCACTTTATAATAATTAGATATTGTTCTTGTAATGACACCATTTAATGTAACGACCTCAGCCCTACCATAGAAAATATACCAACAGGATGGGTCTCCACCTCTAGGAGTCTGACTTCCACCTTCGACATGTAAGTTGAGTTGTAACTGTAATGGGGCACGTAGCTTGAGTGTTCTGATGAAATATGACTCTCCCAAGTCTAGGATAATTTCTATCACTAGCCGAAATGAAGTATCAACCTGCCCTGAGTCTTCCAAAAGTTTACAATCATATTTGAGTCTTTTAATGAGTCTGGGGACTCGATCTCTGGCTAGATGAATCGAAGTAGGAGTATGATGGGCTAACTTATCGAACATGATGGCATATTCTGACATCGTCATATGACCTGACACAACCGTTCAAACCTTATGCGCCACGTATTATGGAGAGTCCAAGAAATAACTCTTTCAAAAGCATTATGAGAAATGAGTCAAGTAATTGAGGTTTCATTGGTTGATCATCCTCTTCGTAGGCTTTCCCCAAACACCGGCGACCAATTTCTTCTTTTACCATGCCGACTCAACACTACTGAGATACCCCCTTTATTCATATACATTTCATTATTATTTTGGGGTAACTCTCATCTCTATTGACACACAATGATCACAAAAGTAGAGCTCTATACCGATAAATCTTGGCACAAACCATGTAGTCTAGAAGCTTGCTAATCATTGTACTCCCTCTGGAGCACCCCAAAATTCGCAACTGTAACTTCCGCGATGAGTAGACCTTCTGTAGATTTAAAGTTGTTTGAATAACTCCTTTGGTACTGAGGTGTAGGGTTATTAAGGAGGCAGACATACCGCAAGTCCCAACTTTATCTCTTGCAAATCTCAGGCCTTATACATTCCAGGCCAAAATCGATATAACACATGACTCCCGCAATTTATCCCTTGACAGTGGACTTCCCTACTTGGCATGAAGTCGTATGTCACAATGCCTGATAATTCACAATGTTAAACTTCACAACTCATATAAATCAACCCCGTTACTTTCAACTATTCCTTTATTATGCAATACTAAAGTATCTATAAATCCTTCTGGGATATAGGCTAGTCCAACATGTACCGACTGAGCTAGAACCTCCGCGTCTACATCCATTTGAGACTGTACAATAGGTGCTGATGTTCGAGATTTAGTCGGAGCTCTGCTTCTGTCTCTTCCCCTAATCGTAGTTGTCATTGGGGCTTCATCTCTTGTCCGGTTGTAAACGCTTAGCGTGTTGTCGAGATTTGTGAGAGGACAAGAATAGACGAGTTCAATCATCAATTATAGAATGAATTCGCACGATAGAGCAGAATAGAAGTGAAATTGTTCCTAACTTCATAGCCTCTGAGAGATAAGTACAGACGTCTCTGTACCGATCCTTCAGGCTCTATTAAGCTTGTTCGTGAATTGTGAGACCTAAGCAACCTAGTGATCTGATACCAACTTGTCACGGCCCAATTCCCCCAACCTTAGGGATCGTGATGGCGCCTAACATCACACTTGCTAGTCAAGTCAATGTTAGAGTTCGATTAGCTATTTACCTTTGATTATCCATTTAAACATAATAAATAATTATAAAATAAACTTAAGCTACTGACTTTCAATGAATAATTCCAAACATAAAATAATAAACACTTAAATAAACCGAGCCACGAACTAATTATATAAGTAACTCTAGAACTACCCCAGGGTCTGGTGTCACAATTCACGAACTACTAAAGAATACTACAAATAATGGGCTGGAAAAAAAAATGTAATTGTAGTGAATATAATAAAATAGTTTTATAAAAATAGGAGAAGACTCTCGAGATCTGCGAACGCCGGCAGACAATAATATATACAATAACGCAATAAAACAATTCTACACGAACAAGAAAAAATATAACTGAGACAATAAATATAAAGCAAAAAGGAAATCTTAAACAAATAAATAAATAAATACTGCAACAACAATAAAATAACCCAGCTGCCTTTTCTAGGCCTCAGCTATAACCAACTCTCAAATAATTCCCAAGGTTTCAAACTCTAACTTTAAATAAAAATAGTGCCAAAATATGAAAAATAGTAATATAAAATGGTAGTTTTCAAATTTTGGTTTTTCTTTGAAAATAATTAAAAGTACAATTATCCTCCCTTATTTCTCTTTGTTGCGGCGTGTAACCTGATCACACCAGACATATCATATCAATTTATTCACCCGTATCACGATCAATTTATTCACCTGTATCACAATCAATTATCCACCCTTATCACAGCCCCCTTATCACCGCCTTTCAAGTCAAAACCTTTCACAATATTTATGTCTCGACAAATTGTAAACAGAACAAGTTTCACTTTAAAATAATAGTAAAAGCAGAGTATGAAATAATGACAATAAAACAATGAGTGTTCCCGCCTTTATTTTATAAACAGTAAAACATGCATATTCTCCCTTATCATTGAATTGTTGCGGCGTACAACCCGATCCCACCTATTCACAATATCACAATCAATTATCCACCCTTATCACAACCCCCTTATCTCAGCTGNCACAGTTCAGGCCAAGCCTTTCACAACACTTTTATTTCAACCAATTTCAAACAGAAAACAGTATAGCTCGTAAGCTTCAACCAATATCATTTCACAATAAAACCAACCATAATATATGTAAACACCGTAACGTTGTCAACCCAGCTCAGTATTCATGTATCATGATAAAATTAAGAGAACATCCAACACTTTTAATACACTTGCCACAACAATTGGCGACAATCAATTGAAACCA
>ML282655.1:4539-14671 GCA_005239495.1 Nicotiana undulata | reverse complement strand
CTGTTAATTAATGACCGTCCAACTTCTGTTGATTTTGTGGAATTGGTTATGCTAGACTTCGATCCCGACATACGTTGGGTTTTACTATTGCATCGACCGCCTCCTACCTATTTGTGGCGTGAGTTTGGGCGAAATCAATTTTCGGCGCCGTTGCTGAGGAGTTAAACAGATTTAGCTATATATCTAGGTTTTTGTGTGCTTTGTCTTTCTTTCCTTCCGAGTCACTAATTTTGTTTTTGAATTACTTATAGATACGAGAATGGCTCTCCACAATGAGCCCATCGGGAATTTGCCATTGGGGGAGGAGGTGGACGATGATCAAGGAGTTGAAGTTCTCCTTGAACCTCAAGTAAGCAGGCGAGGCCGACCGCCTCATGATAATGTCCCCATCCCTACCCCACCTCCACCAAGAGCGGCAGCGGGGTGTTGCCGAACGAGGGTTATGCAAGTGCTATAGTCCCGTCCCGTGTTAGGGCGGGCAACTTCCAAATCACCAACATAATGCTTGCACTACTTGAGCAAGGTTTCTTCACCGGGCTCCACTCCAAAATTCCTACAAGCATCTCAAGGGGTTCGTCGATACTTGTTGGGGGAGCAAGCAGACAAATGTTTCCGAGGATGCACTGCGGTTGAGGCTATTTCCCTTTTCTCTACGGGGAAAGGCATTGGACTGGTTAGAGAGATTACCCAATCATTCCATCCATACTTGGGATGAGTTGGCCGAAAAGTTCATTGCCAAATTCTTCTCTCCTGGGCACATGGTTGCACTACGAGATGAAATTCTAGCATTCAAGCAAGATCCAAATGAGCCATTGTACGAGATATGGGAAAGATATTGTACCATGGTTAAAGAGTGCCCGAATAATGATATGACCGAGGCCATGATCTGACAAACCTTCTACAGGGGGATCAACACAACAAATCAATGTGTGGTAAATCAACTCGCTCGGGGGAACTTCATGAACACGCCTTATGTCGAAGCTTGTGAATGTTTGGATGAGATGGCTGATATCTTGTCGGTGTGGCTAAGTAGGGCCAATGTTCCTCAAGGTGACCCAAATGTCATTCACCTACACAAGGAGCTACATGATCATGGGCAATCTATTGCCGAGTTGAAAACCACAATGAACCAATTGGCCAAGGCTCAACTTCAACAAGTTCAAGGGCCGAAACAAATGAATGCTAGGGAAGAGGTGAATTTGATGATGAACAAAAGACGGCAAAAAGGCCAACAAGGGAAAATCCATCTGGAACAATTCATGCAAGATGATAGTGGGTATGATTAAGGTGATTCGTATAATGAGCAAGAAGAAGAAGTGCAATATGTCAACAATTATCAAGGTCAAAGAAACAACGCTCAAAATCAACAACAATGGAGATCACAAGAAAATCAAGGAAATTGGAACAACCAAGGCCACCAAGGAAATTGGAGTGGTGGAGACAACAACCAAGGCAATTGGGGAAATAACAATAATCAAGGCAATTGGAATAATCAAGGTAACCAAGGCAATTGGGGAGGCAATAATTAAGGTAATTAGGGTGGCAACAATCAAAGCAATTGGGGAGGCAACAACAACCAAGGGGGTTGGAAAAATAATAACCAAGGGAATCGGAGGTCGGGATTTCAAAGGCCCCCAATGTATCAACAACCAAGCAACCCACCTCCATATCCGTCACATGGTTCTAGTTCTTCCAATAATAAAATGGGACGGATTGAAAATATGTTTAAGCAAATGATGGAGAAAAATGCCGACTCCGATGCTTACTTAGCCTCCCACAACACTTTTATCCGTAGTTTGGAGGTTCAACTTTTTCAAATATCTCAAGCTTTAAACACTCGTCGTAAAGGGTCACTACCTAGTGATACGGTGGTGAACCCGAAGGGTGGGAACAATACGGGTCATGCAATGGCCGTAACCACAAGAAGCGGAAGAGGTGGAGTTGCACCCACCTCAAATCAAAGAAGGATTCTAAATGATGATGTGTTGGGTCTAAAAGATGAAACTCCAAGTAATGTGGTTCAAGCTAACGAAGAAGTGAGGATTGACATTGATTAAAGTGTGGAGGAAACCCAAGAAGAAGTGAACCCGTCTAGGGAGCACGTGATTGACATACCGGATCCGGTAGTGCAAAAGGCCAAGGTAACCATGACAAGGCCTCCTCCTCCATATCCTCAAAGGCTTGCAAAGCAAAATAATGAGAACCAATTCAAGAAATTTATTGATATGATGAAGAGATTGTCCATAAATGTGGCGTTGGTTGAAGGTTGTAACAAATGTCGGGATATGACGAGTTCATGAAGGATTTGGTAACAAAGACGAGATCAATGAATTGTGAAACAATAAAGATGACACATCAAGTGAGTGAAATTTTGCACTCCATGGCTCCGAAATTGGAAGATCCTGACGCCTTTACAATCCCTTGCACTATTGGGAGCGCCATTTTGCCAAATCTTTATGTGATTTGGGGGAAAATATCAACTTGATGCCCTATTATGCGTTCAAAACGTGGGGAATTGGGAAACCAAGAGCCACATCTATGAGGTTGTAAATAGTGGATCGGACTATGAAGAGGCCATTGGGAATTATTAATGATATGTTAGTTCGGGTTTATAAGTTCATCCTTCCAGCGGACTTTGTGAATCTTGATTGCGAGGTTGACTATGAGGTGCCTATTATCTTGGGTAGACCTTTCCTTTTTACGGGGAAGGCCCTAGTTGATGTGGAATCCGGTGATCGCACCTTCCGGGTGGGTGATGAAAAAGTGGTGTTCCATGTATGCAAATCAATGAGGCAACCAAATAGCAACGAAGTTTGTTCGTTCGTGGATCTAGTGATTGAAGTAATTGTTGATGACACAAGCACTGTGATAAATGTTGAGGACACCTTGGAAGCCGTGTTGCTAAATCATGATGAAGATGAGAAGGAAGGCTTTGAGAAATGTGTCAATGCTTTGCAAGAAATGGGGTCATATACTTATGAGCCCCGAAAGTTGTCCTTGGATCTCTATAACCGGAAGACTCTTCCAACAAAGCCCTTAATCTAGGAGCCTCCCACCCTGGAGTTAAAGCCTTTGCCGTCACACCTCAGGTATGAGTTTCTTGGCCCTTGTTCCACTTTACCTGTTATTCTTTTCTCGTGCTTGACTAACGTGCAGGTAGATTCTACCTTGGCGGTACTCCAAAAGAGGAAGAAATCTATAGGTTGGACATTGGCGGATATTCGGGGTATTAGCCCCGCCTTTTGCATGCACAATATTATTTTGGAGGAGGATGCCAAACCCTCCGTGGAACATCAAAGAAGATTGAATGAAGCAATGCAAGAGGTAGTGAAGAAGTAGATCATCAAATGGTTGGATGCCGGGGTTGTTTACCCATTTTCGATAGATCGTGGACCTCTCCGGTGCAATGTGTCCCAAAGAAAGGGGGCATGGCTGTGAAAATAAATGACAAAAATGAATTGATCCCCACAAGAACTGTCACCGGGTGGAGAGTGTGCATAGACTATAGGAAGCTCAACAAAGTCACTCGGAAAGATCATTTTCCGATTCCATTTCTTGATCAAATGTTGGATAGGTTGGCCGAACGTGCTTTTTATTACTTCCTTGATGGATACTCCGGCTATAATCAGATTCTTATTGCTCTCGAGGACCAAGAGAAGACAACTTTCACTTGTCCTTATGGTAATTTTGCATTCTCACGGATGCCATTTGGGTTATGCAATGCTCCAACGACTTTTCAACGGTGTACGATGGCCATCTTCACCTATATGGTGGAGGACTTTCTTGAGGTTTTCATGGACGATTTTTTCGTGGTGGGAAATTCTGTTGAAGAGTGCTTGGACAAATTGGACAAGGTATTGGCAAGATGTGAGGAAACTAACTTGGTTTTGAATTGGAAGAAACGCCACTTCATGGTCGAGGAAGGCACTATCCTCGGTCACAAGATTTCAAAGAATGGTATTGAGGTTGATAAAGCCAAAATTGAAGTGATATCCAAAATCCCTCCCCCTAAATCTGTGAAGGGAGTGAGGAGCTTTTTGGGTCATGCGGGGTTCTATCGCCGATTCATCAAGGACTTTTCTAAGGTGGTAAACCCCTTGTGCAAACTTTTGGGAAGGATGCCAAGTTCCATTTCAAGGAAGATTGTATGAAGGCCTTCGAATTGCTCAAGTATAAGTTGACTACTACTCCTATTATCACCACACCGAATTGGAGCTTACCTTTTGAGCTCATGTGTGATGCAAGCGATGTGGAGGTTGGAGCGGTTTCAACAAGATCTTCCATCCGGTCTACTATGCTAGTAAGACCATGAATGAGGCCCAAGTCAATTATAAACTTTCTTTGCTATGCACTTCGATATTTGATGAGCAAGAAAGATTCTAAGGAAAGATTGATGTGGTGGGTACTTATTTTACAAGAGTTTGATCTAGAGATTCAAGGCCGCAAGGGGAGTGAAAACCAAGTGGCAGACCACTTGTCTCGATTGGAGGAGGGGGGAGGCCACATGATGTCCTTGAAATTAATGATTCATTTCTCGATGAGCAACTCCTATCCATTTCTATGATCGGGATGCCATGGTTCGCCGACCTAGCCAATTATCTTGTGAGTGGCATTGTACCGAATGAGTTCTCTTCAAACCAAAGGAAGAAGCTCAAATGCGATTGCCTTGATTATTATTGGGATGAGCCCTATCTCTTCCGAATTTGTATCGATGGTGTGATCCGAAGATGTGTACGGAAGGAAGAACAATTGGGAATTCTTGAGGCTTGCCTCTCTTCACCATATGGTGGTCACCATGGTGGAGCGAGAGCGGCTACAAAGGTGTTAAGTTGTGGATTCTATTGGCCGACACTTTACAAGGACACTGGTGATCTCGTCAAGTGTTGTGATGAATGTCAAAGGGCCGGTGGGATTTCCAAGAAAAATGAGATTCCCCTCACCACCATCTTGGAGATTGACATTTTTTATGTGTGGAGCATTGATTTCATGGGTCCGTTCGTGAGCTCGTGTGGGAACAACTATATATTGGTAGCTGTGGATTACGTGTCAAAGTGGGTTGAAGCCGTGGCTTTGCCCAACAATGAAGCTCGGAGTGTGGTAGCATTCTTGAAAAAGAACATCTTCACAAGGTTTGGTACGCCAAGGGCCATTATTAGTAATGGATGATCGCACTTTTGCAACAAAGTTTTTGATACTTTACTCTCAAAGTATGGTGTCACTCACAAAGTATCAACCCCCTATCATCCTCAAGCAAGCGGACATGTTGAAGTCTCCAATCGGGATATCAAGAGCATTTTATCAAAGATCGTGAATGCCAACCGGACGGATTGGTCGAAGAAACTTGATGATGCTCTTTGGGATTATAGGACAGCTTACAAAACACCAATTGGTATGTCTCCATATCGGTTAGTGTTCGGGAAAGCTTGTCACCTACCGGTGGAACTAGAGCACAAAGCTATGTGGGCATTGAAGAAGCTTAATCTTGAGTGGGATATCACCGCCAACTTAAGGGTGGCACAATTGAATGAGCTTGATGAGTTCCGGTTCCATGCATATTCAAGTTCGTCCTTGTATAAGGACAAGATGAAGTACCTCCATGACAAGTATATCCGGAATAAAGAATTCAAAGAATGCGATCTTGTGCTATTGTTCAATTCTCGGTTGCAGATGTTTTCGGGAAAGTTGAAATCTAAGTGGAGTCGACCATTTGAAGTTGTGCATGTGACACCCTTTGATGCTCTAGATTTGAAAAATAAGAACGATGAGGTATTTAGAGTCAATGGGCACCAGGTTAAACATTGTCATGGCAAGGTTGATGATGACCACATTGTGGCGGTTCTTCATTTCAAATGATTGGTAATCTCCGCCGTGCCGCGATGTTAAGTCAGGCGCTTCTTGGGAGGCAACCCATGTGTCTTTTTCTTTTTCTTGGTTTTCTTCTTTAGATTAGATATGCTTTGTTTTGTGCTAACTAGTTTTGAAGTGTATACAGGAATGGGTGTGCATTGGAGGGACTGTTCAAGAAAAATTGGCTAAGTGTCACAAAAGTGCGGACCACACCAGAATTATGCGGACCACACAATCACTCTGCGACCGCACAATTCTGTGTGTGGTCGCACAACTGGAAGACCAAAAGTGTAGGCTCTCTGAAGTTTTTCCTGTCAAAGTTTATTAACAAATTGCGGGCGCACACAAAATTGTGCGGTCCACACAAACTCTGCGGCCGCACTCAGGTAAGTTCTGGACCGACTGGGTCAACCTATAAATAGGACCTCCATGTGCTATTCACACTTTACACTCTCTTACCTCTGAAACCCTAAGCAAGCACAATGCATATCCCATTAGTTCTCAAAATCCAAGCATTTCATCTGTGTAGATTCTCACCTGCATCCTTCATTACTGGTATGCTCATTACATCTTTAGATTTTTCATCTTTTCTTAGTTTTGTTCTTTTGTCTAGGGTTATTTTCATACCTGAAAATGTCAATACTTAGTCATTTTTTGCTTAGAATCATGTGGGTTGTATCTGAAATGTTAATCGGGGCTTGGGTAAATAGATAATCATGTTTAATTGCTCAAATCTTGTCTAATCCATGAGAAAATTGCATGAAACGTAAAGCAGTGCCGCGTAATTTTAATTTGTGCAGCCGCACACATTTTTGTGCGGTTCGCAGATGTTAGAGTTAGGGTAAAATTGGTGCTTGAAATGTGCGGACCGCACCCACAATTATGCGGTCTGCACTGCTAAATGATCAGAGAACCTAGTAGTCTGAACCTGGGTCTATGCGGCAACACTCAAAATTGTGCGGTCCGCACTCGGCTGTCTACGGTCTACACTGCCTCTTCTAAGTCTGCTTTAATGCAACTATCAAGAATGCATCTGTATACATTATGAGCTTCAATTCTAACTTATTCCTATTGCTATGTGTTGCAGACAATGGTTAGATCCCGTGGTCGAGGAGATACATTAAAGGGGAGAGGTGAATCCTCTCGAGGCAGGGGTAAAGGCACTCACACTCTAGGGGTACAATCAAAACCCATTGCCAAGAAGCCGACCACCGGTAGAGGGAGGGCCACAGAGCCTTCAGAATCCAGCTCTTATGAACCTTCAAGGGAAGCCTCCAAGGGTCACTCTATGGTGGTCCAGCCTAAACCCCAGTCCCATCCACCACAGCACACTGGGCGCTATCAATTGCGCAATGAGCCTATAAACAGTTTTTCTGCTGATTCTGACGCAAAAAGCTAGGGTTTCGATCCCTCCTCTTCACCGACTCCTCCGGCACCTAACAATGTAGGATGATGATGATGATGTCCTGGATGATGGGAGATGAGGTGACACTCGAGTGGGCAGCCTTGAGAGGTCAAGGAGAAGAGAAATGTGGGAAGACAAATTCGTCAGCTTGACTGCCTTCAACAGATTCAGAGAGTGGTGGAACCTAGAGATCGTTCACACTTGAGCGGCAGTTCTTGATCAAGTATTTGGACATTCACAATCCAAATGTCCTTAGACATTTCCAGGAGCGAATGTGATTGAAATGGTTCACCCAAAGTGTCCTCGACGCAAATGAGCACTTGGTTGAAGAATTTTATGCCAATGTAACTCACATAAAGAAGGGTACCAAGATAACTAAGGTGCGAAATCTGATTCGACTCCTATGCTTTGAAGTCATATGTGGGATTTGAAGAAGTGGAGGCAGTCCAATACTTGGAAAAGCTTTCTTTGAGTGATGCAGCTCGCCCGTGGTTAGTAGAGATTTTGGTTGCTCGAGGACCACCACCTCTGTGACTCACAACAGGGGTCCTCATAATCCGGGCCACCCTAAACTTTGAAGCCAAAGGGTCGCAGACATTCATATGCAGCCGCATTGATCCGTGCTTAAATGAGAACAACCTCCCACTTCCATGAGCAGTCCTAGTGGCTTCGATTATGCTGGGTATCTGATTAATGTTGGTGCCATCATGTCAACCAACATCACATTAGCTGTCCAGAAAGATGAGAGATCATACTTATACCCGAACTTCCTCACAGAGTATTTCAATGATCAAAAGGTGGAGCCGAGGCAGTATGATACAAAAGTAAAGGCCAAGAAGAATTTCTCATGGTACCACCTACAGGGCGCGGACTGCCACACCTCCTTTTCTTCACTACCCTCGTTGAAGGGTAATAAATGGAGTTTTTCCACTTTAAGTGACATTATTCGGATTTGAANATGGATCCACATAAGCCATATATAATTTGAAACAAGAAAATGTGACGATTAATGAAAGCAAACAACTGCCTAAACTTTCAGATTGATTTAATTAAACAAACAAATATCACAAATGGAAAGCTCAAAATACTAGTATCACGCAAGCAATAAAACATATACGAGCAAAGTCAAACATAACGATTCATTTGCCTAACTTCTCTCGCTTACATGTCCACACCGAAGACAATATGCATATCAGAATAATTAACAAGCTTATATGAGTATTGTAAATCAAACATCACCAGACTATACAATAGCAAATAAAGGGAACGAACCTTTTATATGTGAAATGTTTTGAATACAAAGGTGGCAATTCGACAAGAAAACTCGATCAAGCTAAACCGAGAACAAAAGACTCGTCGGCAACCTCACAAACTCGATTAAAGAACAGCGAGAGAGCACTCGACGGGGCCACGAACATACCTCAAACTACCCGGAAGGCTTCGAACCTCAAGTGACTCGACCGATGACTTCGAATGAGGAAATCGAACTTGCCGGCGACCTCTGTTTTGCCATTGAAACAGGGGATTTTTGAGGTCGAGCTGACCACGTTTTTGGGAGCTATTTTGGGACTATTTTTCAGTTATTTTGAAGTTGTGTTTTGGGTTGTTTATGGGTTAGAGAAGACGATGCTTTGGACGATTTTGAGGGATGGTTTAATGGAGTTTCAGAGGACGTTTTTTGGCTAGTGTTTGAGGTAATTTTGGGGCTGGTTTTTCACGGTTTCTGCAGCTAACAAGCTGCTTGTTTTGGCTGGTTTTTGGTTCTGTGTTTGTTGCTGGATTTCCGTTGCCTTTGAGCTCCAGTTTTTGGACTGATTTTCGCTGGCCTTAGGTGAAAGATCTGAGCTCGTTTTGGAGCTGTTTTTGCTGGATTTTTCAGCCGTGTTTTGGGGTAGTTTTGGGATTTTGGAGTGGAAACAGGGCTGATTTTGATGGAGGTTTTCTGAGAAGGAAGATGAAGGTCCTTTGAGATTAGGAGTTCTTAGGACAAAAATGGGGCAGATCTGCCGTTGCCTTCAAGGGAGGGTTTTTTCCAAATTAGGTCTTTTCCAAAAATAGCAAGGTCTTTATAAGGTTAGGGTGTTTAGGGTTTTTTTTANGAGAAGGTGTTAGGCATTCCCAAGTTCCGTGGTTCTAGCACGGTCGCTTAACTATTATTATTTGTCCTAAATTTTTTGATTGTTTACATATTTTAAACCTATTGTGCATTTTAACCGTTTTACTTTTTAGCCGTTTTTAATATTTATGGATTATTCTGAAACAAGTTACGATGGCGTGCACTTGTCTTTTTGGGACACATTGTAAACGCGCCACATGAAATGCACCCGCAATTTATAACGTGTGATTTTGATTATTAGTTTGAAGTTGGAGTCGGGGACGTGGGTTGCCACACCCGAGTGTAGATTATGTAGTCAAGACTATGGTCGTGACGGTTTTAGAATGCCTATTTGAGGCGATACTCAATTATTCTCTATGTTTTGGAATTTTATCTAAAAGAGGTATTTTTAGCTTCACGGGGTATGTATATAAATTATTTTTGATATTTTATGGATTTATCTTGGGACAAGTCACGATGGCGTGCACTTGTTGTTTTTGGACACATTACAACCGCGTCACATGAAATGCACCTGCGATTTATTACATGTTTATTTTAATTAATGTTCGAAGTTGTGGTCGGATCGCGTAAAATGCAAACTCGAATTAGGATTTACGTATCGTGAGCATGCCACGGGAACCGTACCCATAGCCACGATGTTTTATTATTAATCGCGCCAAAAGTAGGCTACGACATTTACGAATTAATTCTTCCTATATTTGGGATTATGTGAGCATGCCAAGAGCTTATGGATTTGGACAGCAGGAATTAAAATTCTTTTGATG